>JACEGR010005940.1:0-66793 GCA_014170235.1 Listronotus bonariensis | reverse complement strand
TTAAAATAACCTTAACCATGACCTAATGGGGTCAAACTGACCCCAGATTCGGATTTAGCTACTCCAAAACCATAAAGATACCACGATTGTCGTCCATTTTCAATAAATTTTGACTATTTGACCTTGAAATGACTTTGAACATAACCTGATGGAGTCAAACTGACCCCAGATTTAGATTGAGCGATCCCAAAAACAGCTATTAATAAAAATAACCGATAAAAAACCTAAAGGTCTTATTGCTCAGATAGATAATGCTGTTGATTGACTACAAGATATTTATGATATGGCTAATGAAGCCGTGATTAATAATAAAAAACCCAGCCAGTTTAAAGCTAGTTATGAGCATGAACAAGGTGGGCAAAATTGGGCGTTTTTATGGGTTATCTCAGTTATTACCAGAGTTGTTAAAAAACCGATGTAGGTGTTATGGTCTTAATTTTAAAGCAAATTAAAAGGACGTAGTTAAATTTTTATTAAAATTAGTTATCTTAGAAATACGAGGTGAAATTGAAAAATTGAGTTTTTTGATTTTACCCTATATATCCTTTAATACAAGAAATAGCAGAAAACCATAAGACCAATTTTTGTAGAACTTTTTACGTAAAACCACCAGAAGGTATTTGAGTTTTTTATTCAGGGTTGCGTTAAAAAGTTACGATGCCAACTTGATGGTTTTCTTATGGAACACCCTATATATTTGTTATTATTTAATAGCCTTTGTCACTACGATAACAAATATATATAATATAGTATTATTATCTCTTTAAGTTTTTTAAATATTTAAATTTTAATGTTTATTTTTGAGCGTACCACGTATAATCACCTTTTTACAATATTATTTAAAAATAATAATTTAATGTAATAAATAGGAATTTTTTAAGATTTATACTAACCCTAATATACTTTTAAAAGTATAAGCACAATACACAAAAATTAATACATTAATACCTAGATATGCATATTATGCTAGTCATTAAAAAAATCTTTTTTAATATAGTTATATAAAGATAATCTTTTTTAAGCCTGTTATTACAAAAAAATTAAAATTAATTTTAAAATTTAAACATACAAAATTTGAAATATGTTAACATGAACGCTCAAAGATGGCAACGTAACTTTTTAACGCAACCCTGTATAAACAATCAGATACTTTCTGGAGATTCTACGTAAAAAGTATTACAAAACTTGTATCTCACTCTTATTCTTCAAAATTTGATGATAAAAATAAACTTTTAAAACCTCCAAAAAGGACCTCTCTCTTAAATTCGAATTTCTCCATTTGTCTTGATTATAAAAAAAAAGAAACGGGTAACTTAATTTATGGTTGTCCGGAGTTTTTAGAAAACAATGCTGTTGAACTATATGATTTTATCAAATCCAAAAAATAGTGTACTAACTGTTAAGGCGTAAAATACACTACTTAATACCAGATGTTCATCTCGAATGCGCAAATGTTTAAAGTCACATCAGAGTCTTTAACATCTGAATGCACCTGCATTATCTCCTCATCTATCTCTTTTCCCTCTACCGTAAAATCCGATACTGAAACGCAATCTGTCACCCTTTCAAATATGACGACACACAATGGATCTAAAGATAATCTTGTTTTACTGTGCACTTTTCAGATTCGTGTCAAATTAATTTTGTTACCAACAAATGTTGTAATAGCTTAGGTCTTTCTATTCGCCCTCTCTCTCTATCCGTAAAAGGTATATATAACCTCCAAGGTCACTTAGGAGGTGACATGTACGTTTATTCCCAAACCAAATGTTAAACCTTGAAATACTCTTGATTCTGATGTAATATCTCAAATCTGCGATAATATGCCAACAGCTAATTTACCCGAAAATAATTTTATAAAATACTCTCATTTGACATTAGCAGAAGACAAATTTAATATCTCTAGTCCGGTAGACATGCTTCTTGGTTGGGATATCTTCGGATTTTGTTTAAAGAAGGTAATCGCTCACATTTGTTTGAGGAACCCGTAGCTCTTTATACGTATCTTCATTGAATTATTATGGGAGGTGTGCCTTTGCCAAATTTTATTCCGTCAAAAATTTACTTTACACTACGTTTTCGTATTCTCTGGACGATGATGTAAAAGGTTTTGGCAACTGCAATGGAGACTGCATCAGCATCCTCCATGAAGATCACGTCATTTTTTAATCTAAAAGAACCTTTACCTACTAGTAGCCAAAATGTCATCGATCATAGCAGTGTAATTGTAGACAAAGGTAATAACTGTAGTTACTTGGAGCCTTATGTTCAGGATTCGACAGATTCGGCTTATAAAATATCAGAAGCTTCGGCATTGTTATCTTCAAACTCTTTGGATTCGGAATCGGATTTATCAGAAAATGAAGGTGACACTATGGAATTAACAGATATTTCAACTAAGACAAATAATGTAATACAATTTTTTTTCTTCTCCTACTCACGCAACAGTACAAGAAAAGCTAAATTTTGTTAAACAATATCCAAATCAACCCACTTATACCGATTATCCTAAGCTGCCGTTTAATCCCAAATTATACCAGAGAAAATTACCAAACGGGGAACTCGTTGCTAGAAACTGGTTGTCTTATTCTGTGGAATTAAATAAGCTGGTCTGATCTATTTGCATGGTTTTTAGTAATGGTAAAAATAGACAAACATTTAGTTCTGAAGGAATGAGCGACTTTCGGCATTCAACTCAACGTGTTAAAGAGCATGAAGAGTCGCTCGGTCATTCTTTACCTGTGCCAGCCTACTTTAGGGCAATAAGCAATCAGAATATCGAGGTAAAAATAAATGTTGATCTGGCTAATCAAAGAAAACGTGAAATAATTAATAACAGAGAAATCGTAAAAAGAATTATTGATATAATTCTTTTTATTTCCAAGCAACACCTTGCGTATCGAGGTAAAGAAGAAAGTAGCAGCTCATTAGCTACTACGAATTTTAAAATCAACCGTGGCAACTTTCTTGAACTATGTTTGTTGCTAGCAAAATATGACAATATCATGAAAACCCATATCAATAAAGTTACTTGTCGAAAACATGATAACAAACAAGGTAGATTGGTCTCATTTAACTTTTCTTAGTAAAACATTTGTTAACAAAGTTATTCTTATCTTGGTGAGTTTTTTGAAGGAGAAAATATCTTTAGAAATTCAAAAAGCCAAAAAGTTTAGTGTGCAAATTGATTCGACTCAGGATGTAAGTGTAAGGGAACAGTGTGCTATTATTGCAAGATATGTTTATGATGGTAAAGTAAATGAACGTTTGATATCTTTGATAAATTTTAAAAAATCGTTAGATTTGGCTTTATACAACCATTTAAATAAAGAACTTAAATTGATGGATTTGGAAATCTCTAATGTTATTGGCTGTTCCTTTGACGGAGCCGCAAACATGTCTGGGCAATACAACCGGCTACAGACTCATATCAAAAATAACGCTAATTATTCGGTATGCACTTGGTGCTATGCCCACGTCCTAAATTTTGAAGTATGTGATACAACCGAATGCTTAATTAAATGTAAACATTTGTTTGGTCTTCTTAATCGCACTGCAGTCCTTTTTTCTGAATCTTATAAGCGTGATTCAGTGTGGAAAGACCAAGGTAATGATTTTAGAACCTTAAAAAAATTGTAACACCCGTTGGTGGAGCAAAGCAAGGGCTTTGGAAGTAATTTTCGGTTCGCACCAAAATATCTCCGATGAGCTATACTTCAGTCTGCTCAAAGCTTTAAAATATATATTTTGCGATCAAGAAAACGAATTTGATGGTAAAATATCGTCGGAGGCAAATTCTTTATTAAATTCATGGACAAGTTTTGAAACTATAATTTTAAGTTTAATATTTCTTTAAATTTTTAATATATTAACCCCAGCATCAAATTATCTACAAACCGCAAAATTAAATTTTCAGGTTGCTTTTAAAATAATAATGAATGCAAAAACCGAAATAGAAAAAATGTTTAACAATTTCAAAAAAATGTATGATAATACTAAGAAATTTATTGACTAATAAATAAACAGCCATGTATTATAGAAAAGGATATACGTATTGAAGAGAACTTTCCGGTACATAGAACAAGACAAGTAAAAAAATTACTAATTACTCAGTATTTACTCAGCCAAAGATATTGTATACCCTCCTCAAAAAAACTATTAAAAAGATTTGTCCTTATGTTTGCGCTGTTTTAAGTAAAATTCGTCTTTAAGCAGTCCCCTAAATTTAGCCTCTATGCATGTTAATAAAATAAAATGTTTTACCAAGTGTGGCGTAACATGGGTAAAATTCGAGGTTCCAAAAGCTATACAGCATATTTGCCTTTGTGTATGTTTAGCCAGTAGGACTCTACATTCATAACTCGCGACAAAGCTCTCTAACGACTCTTTTTGGCAGCGTTGCAAATGTTTATTTTACGTCGTTGACATTTATAGTAACTGTGGTACCAATTTTGTTTGTGCTTTAAGGCAGTTATATAAACTCGCGTCCTCTTTGTCCGATAAGTTTATATGCTAATGATTCAACGATCTTAACCCCAAGCAATTTTTAAATTTACAGCCTTTAAACACATTTATTAAGTCTGACTTATTTAAATATTAAATTGGGACGATTCTTGCGTTGGCAGCTTTTGCAGAGCATGCACCAAGATTTTTGAAAAACGTGGCAGGCAGAATATTTACATACCCTTAGTCAAAGATTAAAATGGTATGATTCTACTACGGCTATAAAAATTGATACTTTAGTTTCACTTAAAGACGAACTTTCGCCTTCACTAAGTTTGCATTTAGGGCGTATGGTAGAGTCGCATCCAGGTGCCGACGGTATTACTCGAGTAGTAACCGTTAAAAATTTAAAAGGAATTTTAACATCCCGTCTCAAAGGTATGTCCTTAACCCCATTGTTAAGTTTAACAGTAAACATGGAATAATTAGGTAATAAGTTATTTTTCAAAATAAATTTATTTTTTCTCTGGTAAAATTGGCCATTTTAGGTCGGCGGAAATGTTTTGTCTAATCGCATATTTTTTTATGTAAAATATTTTTCTTGAAGTAATCTTTTTTTTATTTATAATGCCTAACTGAAATAATAGCTTTTAAAATTCTCTATTTTTTTATAATAATTCATGTGTTTTTTGCGATATAAATTTGTGACAACCTCTATAGTACGGCCGAAAAGATCGCGCACATATTACGAAAACGACTTTCAGTCGAAATAGGCACTCGCTTTAAAATATCACACAAAAAATCGAAGTACCGGTACAGTTTTTATATCGACTTAGCCTTTTTTATAATATTAAAACTATTTTATTTGATGTAAATAAAAGTGCGTCCACAAACAATGCCAAGAGCAAGAAGTGCAAGAAAGCAGAATATGTGGTAAAGCAAATTTATTTTGGGGATTGTCACATTTTCACATTTAATCATATATTTCTTGCCTTCAAATGTCACTAAAAACACAAAATATCGATAAAAAAACCCTTTTACCAGTTATCTGATTTAAAATTAAGTATTTTTAGGTCAGGGGTTATGACATATAGACCTTGGACCTTAGAATAGCGCTGGGATAACCCGTGCACTGAAGCCGCTCAGCCTATTGTGCGCCCCGTCTATTTACGTTTGGGTGATGTCATTATATCATTATAAAAAAATATTTAAAATACGGTAATTGTCTAGAAAGTTGCAACAACTCCATTTTTGATGAAATTTGGTATACAGGAATTTAGGGGCGTTGATCACGAATCTGAAAGATTTTTTTCGGAAACGTTTTGATCTCATGATATCCACACATTTATTAGCAATGTGTAATAAAAAGGACAAAATGGTACAAGCACTTTATATTGGCAAAATTAAACTTGGTAAATTTAATTTGAAAAAATAAGCGAGCCATAGAGTACCTAATATAAAGGTTTTTAAACTTTTGACGATGTACTAACCTGTACTTTATTAGATTGCAACAAACTAAATAATATTAAAAGATTTTTATTATTTAAATGAATTTCAAAAAGTTAACTTTTGTTTAATTTTCTATCTTTACTTTTTTGTAGCTTTTCGTAAGGTAAGTAATTAAAGTTTTTTTTCATTACTTGTATTACGAAAAAATAAGATACTGATAATTTACTAGAAAAGGAAAAAAATAACAACCGCCATTTAATATAATCTTTTTAAAATGTGTATTTATGATTTGTTAATATGTCACTGGTAAGAAAAGGTAAAACATTTTTGGGGAAAAAAGCTAAAAGAAAACTTACCTATGCCATTATTCAAAATTTAATATGGTAACGAAAACACTCGTTACTACTTGGGCCACGTTATGTAAAAAAATATACAATAATGTAAGAAAGAAGTGACTAGAGCTTTAAATAGCGAAAAAATGATAGTCATTATTTGCTACAACTAGTCCAAGATAAGATAAAAATTGGTTTTGTATGCCTAATCATATGCTGTATAAAAAGTTTTAAAATTTCGATTATTTCCAGAGATATCCGAAAAAAAAAGCTTTTTTTCTGTATTTATTTAAAATCGGATTTTAAAATAAATTGCATTGCCACTTTTTGTACTCTATCCAATGGTGGTATTTTCTTTTAAATGCACTGTTTTGTTTCAGTGGGACCATAATTAACTTGTTTTCTTCTAATACAGGTCTGATGTTCTAATATCAAATTTTAGAAACTGATTTTATAACAAATTTAATGATGTGCCACACATTAAGTTTTAGCTTTAATACGGACCTAAATTTTTAGAAATTTATTGAAAATATTAAACTCTGTATTATAAATTACTAAATTACGTTAACAAACTACGTAGAGTTTAACAAAAACCCCTAGCATCAGTAAGTTACATTTTAAAATACGGTCCTGATATTTTAATATCGAAATTTCAAAGCCAATTAATCGTGATACAGACCTGCATATCTATATAATTTGGTAATAATAGTAAAATCTACATTTAAAACTACTTAATACATTAGTTTAGTAAAAAAACGCAAATAACTTAACAGTGCACAAATAATAAATGAACAAATAATACACAGATATAATAACAATTTTACACGGAACTTGTTTTACTCTTCGCTAGTCTTTTTTTTGTGTCACAAATATTTTTAAATTACATTTTTTAATTTTTACCTAGACTATTTAAAATTTTTAGTTTTTTTTTTTTATTTTGTTTTACGAGATCTTAATGTTTAGCGAGATCAATGAGACGACCATGCACACTTAGTCTTTATACCCAGAAAGATAACTGTTAATTACTCTCTTAAAATTATATTATTAACACTTATATTTAGCGATCAGTTTTAGTGCTTGGTTTTAATATTTTATTTTATATTCTTATAAAAGTGGCCATTTAAATCCAAACAATAATTAATACAAATTATATTGGTAAAACGTCAACATAACATCTAATTAAATCAACTTTAAAATCTAATTAAATACTTGCTAAGGTCTAAGGTTAAGAAGATTAAAGTTTATTTAAATAACATATATTTTTATTTGGTGTTATTTTTATTATTAGATTTCCTATCAGCAATTATTCGAAAAATACATATCTATTTCCATATGTTGCACGTCTCTATCAATATTTAATGCAGACAGGTTCTTTTAAAACGTTCCTAGTTTAAATCCTTATGTCTTAGTCACTTTACGTTTATCAAAACCGCATAGAATCCTTATGAATTTAGCAAGCTCATCATAATATCACAAAATTTGCTATTGCCGATTCTATCAGATAACTTTAAAACTCGGCGCGACTTTGCTGCGCCGGACGACATAATGGCTTATGAAAACGGTCCAGTGGCCGCTTTGTTAGCAGGCATTGTGAACGACCCATTACGACAGTCTTCCTGCCAGAGGTCCCTTCCCGAACGAGCGCCCATTGTTGGGACGTCGTCAGGGATAAAAATTGTAATTTTTGTGGGCGACGTGCGTTGAAATATAACTCTATTGGTAATTTTTAAAAACGATTATTACCTATTATATTTTTAAGCTACTTTTTAGATAATAATTACGCCGTTAATAATGTTTATAGTAATTTAATTTTAATACACCTAAATAAACATTACATGCAAATATATTCAATAATAATGAGCACTATAAAAATAAAGATACTTTATATTTATACTGTGTAAGGCTTTCGCGGCCATCTTATGCTAAACTTAGGTATTTTGGGCTATTCGAAAACTTGCAATATCCAAGAATAGTTAAAAAAATGTGCTTCAGAACTTTCACCCATTTTGACTCGGCTCTTTTGAATTTCTTATGCCACGAATATTTTTCCGGAGAGCTGAAAAGCTGCACGTGTTTAACGTATTCCCAAGAAACGATCCAAAACTCTTCCACCTAACCATAGTCCCACCCTTTCAGTTCTTTGTAAAGTAATGAAGGAATTTTTTAATTCGCAAGTCCTTAAGTATTTAGAAAAACACAAAACTTTGCATTACAGGCAATATGAATTTTATAACAAAATATCTACAGCAGATTTTCTTTTCTTCGTATCACACAGCTGGAACAAGTCTCTTGAATTTGAGGAAAATCCCAGATCGTTGCTCTTAATATATCCAAAGCTTTTGACCAGTTTTGGCATGACACGCTCCTCAGTCAACTTCTCTGTTACGGTCTTTTAACTAAACTCTGATCATGGCTTTTTAGTTTTCTTTCTGATCGACGTATATCAGTTATTGTGGATGGCCACTCTTCAAGTTTTTACCAAATTAATGCGGGGGTGCCTCAGAGCTTAGTACTAGCAGCGACTTTGTTTTTTCTTCTCTTCAACAACCTTGTCTTTTCCACAAGAAATTCCATTCATAGTTTTGCTGACGATAGACCCCTTCACTCCAGTTTTCGGGTTCCCAAACCAGACTCTAAGCCTGACTTGAAAAGCAAACGCAGGGCGATGCAGATATCTCTTTCACAGGACCTTAATCTAATATTGGATTGGGGCGCCAAAAATCTCGTCCAATTTAACGCAACCAAAAAACAATCATGTTCCATGTCGCGGAGAAAGTCATCAAATACGTATCCTTTACTTATAAGCAGCCAAGTTCTGCAGAGCAAAGACACATTTAATCTTGTAGGCGTCACATTTAGGAATGACCCTAACTGGCACAAACACATTATATCTATAGCTACGATAGCTTCAAAAAGCTTGGATTTGTCTTTCCAGCAAAAAACTATTTTTCCTGTTCTAATTTATACATTACGTATGCCTCCCAAATCCGACCCCCTGGAATATTGTTCTCATATGGCGTCTCCACATCACGCAGCATTTTTGATTTCATTCAAAAATGAGCTGTCATTATTAAAGATCCTTTGCTTACTGAGAGGCTTTTATCTCTTGCCCATCGTTGGGCTGTAGGGAATATTTTGCCTTTTATAGATACTTTCACCCTTCTGCTCCGAGGACTTGTCCAGTTTAATTCCCCCACTTGCAGCCCCCAATAGAGAGATTTGTGTATCGAACGCATGCATCCCTATACGGTCTAACTGGACAGGCCTTGAACTTCTTACTTTGCTTGCCCGCAGTCCCGTGTAAACAAACTCCCTCTTACCTTGCTAAGACACCCATGGTACGTTAGCATTTAGGCTTTTAGCCTTCGTGGATTGGCCAAAGTTAAAAAAAAATAGCAAAAAAGTTTAACATACCGCGTAATAACAGCGCTTCTCGTGGTATCAGCAGAGGTACACAGCGATGTTGGCTGTTATTAGTAGTTTGGCAAACAACAATGGGCTGCTCTGTGTCATTTAAGTTTATCTGTCCATCTCTTTTAAATATAGTTTATGTAAAATTAATTGAGACAACACAAAAATTGGGTTACTATCAATTTACCACATCATGCATTGAATTAAACAGCCTACATTATAGTGGAAAGCAGGGCCGTTCCTGGCGGAGGTGCAGCAGGGACATTTGCACGGGGCGTTATTTTCCCCAAATAAAGGGCGTTTTTTGAAAAGAGGTGAATTGAAGGAGGGGACCTTGTTTTGCTTTTTCTATTGAGGAAAGAAAAAAAGGTTAAAATCAATGTTGACTTCAATAACGCATTTACTTATATTGTGAAAGTCAGGCCTTTTTTTGTTGCTTTTCAAAAATTTTTGCGGGCAACAATTTTTACGGAAGAGGGGAGAAGGAGCGCCAATTGTTTTTTTTTGCACGGGGCGAGAAGTCCCAGGAACGGCACTGATGGAAAGGTACCTGTAAAAGTTTACGTGGACTTGACGAGTTTGTCAATTAAAATGGTAGGCAGGGTAAAAATATTACTGAACTGCTGCTCAATTCAACTACTACTAGAAATTATTTTTGTAAATTTAAAATCGTTATTACTCTTCAAAAAATGCAATAACAAAATGTGGTTTTTACCGTTTTGTAGAAAAACTTTTTTAAAAGGAATTGCTATTCCAATTTAAGTAAAGTTTTTCTTGTTTTTATTCTACAGGGTGTAACAGAATTATTTTTCACAAAAACTATGTTAAGAGCCACACTCTACCAAAATCTTTGTTTTTTTTTTTTTTAATTATATATTGTTATTCAGTAGGACATTCTAAAAATCAAGGTTCTCAGATTTTTAATATCTTCTATATTCTATAAAATATTTGTTTTCTTTAATAAATTGATTTTTTTTAATATTGTTCTACCTGTAACAGTTTAAACAGAGGTCAATTTTTTCAGATAATTTTAAAATTTTATAAGTACCCTTTTAAAACGGAACTAGAAATGTATTTCGAGAAAAAATATTAACGCGTCAGTAACGTCGCAAATGTGATAAAATTTTAATTTGCTAAATAATAACTTCAAAGTTTCCCTAAGCACCACAAATCCTTCATTTAAGAGTTTAATTGTTTTTCATTATTTTTAAAAAATATGGACATTTATCTCGGGGCCGTTTTTTACTTTTGCAAAGAAAGTTATCAGTGGCGTAGATAAAATATATTTCCGAATGCCCTTTTTTCTTACCAGTCCGAATGCCCTTTTTTCTACTAGACAATCATCGCATCGCCGCGCGTAACAATTGGTAATTCGAGTAATTTTCGGGTATTTATCGATTACCTTAGACCACATGTTAACATTTTTTTACATCTTAGTATTTTTTGAAGAAGAAATAACATACAGGTTGGATTCCTATTTTTTTAAGCAAAGTTTATCTTTAATTTGGTACAGAGCCACTTCACACAAAATATTTTTTTGTTTCTTTCAGTGGCGTTCGACAGGGATTTAAACCAAATATTTTTAGGAAGAATATAGTACGACACTGTTTTTTTACAGAAATTATTATTAACTAACAATAAATTTTTGCTTAATTAAATATGAAACATTTCTCCGCAGTGTCATATGACTCCAATGTAAAAATTCATTGAAGATCCCTGTTTGATGTTTTGATAAAAATGCCAAGGTTTATTATTTTAAAGGACGCAAGACCTTGCATTTTAACTCTTTTGTCTTACTTTTAAAATACTATTATAAAAAAAAACATAAATATTCTACCAAATACCTCATTATACCCATATGAACATGCGGAGAAATGTTTCATATTTTATTAGACAAAAACCATTCGTCGACGAAAGAAAAACAAATATCAAATTTGTTTGAAGGTAAATGGGGATTATAAAAATGATTTTTATTTCAAAAAAGCAGTGGCGTATTTTTATATTTGGCATCAAAAAATGCCTCTTAATGTGGCTCTGTAAATGCCCCTTAATGTGGCTCTGTACCAAATTTCAATAAAAAATTTTGAGTGGTATCACAGATATTATAAAAAAAAGATGTATTTTTTTTTGTTTACCACTTTGTATCTTAAAAGTTAAAAGAGTCAGAACATAGGTTTATTTAAACTTAAAATCATCTAAGGATTAAAAATTTGTTTTCCTTAAAAAAATATATATAAAAATGTGGAATCCATGATTTTTGAAACACCCTGTATGTATTTTTTCTGATACTAAAATATTAAAAAATGTTAACGTGTGATTTAAATTTATTGATAAATACCAAAAATAACCCAAATTACCAATTATTATAATTGGTTTATTTTAAAAAGTAGTAAAAAAAGTCCCATACATTTTTTCTTATCGCCCATATTTACCTACTTGGCAAAATGAAGTGTAATCTATTTTTTTAATAAATAGTTTAATTTACTTTTGATGTGCAAATATCATCAAGTTAAGTTAAAATGTATGTAACTAGTAAACCAAAAGGTAACGATTTAAGGTTGGGCCACACATAACCGCACCGAGCCCGATTTTACGGTGATGGAGAAAAGTGGGGCAAATTAATTCGGAAAAATTCATAACCACTTTTCATGCCCTCAAAATTATACACAGCATTTTTGTCAAGCTAAGTCTATTGTTTTATGTATGTATATCTCTTTGTTTAAATAAAACAGATATTCCTACTTCCTTTCTTTCAAAACTTTAAGTGTAGTATACTTTAAACTTTAACACCAATTTTTCCTAGAAACTATAACTCATAAAAAAATATTATATATATTTGATTATTTGCTTGGGCTATTAGGTAGTTTTCAAAATATTTTTTTTTACTTTTTAAAGTAATATTTTTGCGATTTTGAACCACCCTGTATATCTCACGACAATTTTTATTATAGCTTTTAGCATTTCAGACGCTGACACTGTTTATTATTATATTATACAGGGTATTGTTTAACTACGGTACGAAACCAAAGGGCTTGATTTCTTATGTATTTTTATGAAATAATATTCCTATAAACATATGTCCGGATTAGCTTCTTTTCTGAGATACAAGGCGTTAATCTTTTTAAAATAAGTCGGTATTTTTTAAATGTCATAAAACTCCTTTAAACAATTTTTATAAAATTTGGTGCACTTATTTAATGTAATAAGACACTTGTAAAGCTCTACTTTAATTAATATTGTTGGGTCCAGTGGCGTGTGGGCACCACACTCAGTATTATTGCAATTAAGAATGCAACTTTTTGTTTTCCGCTATTTTCTTTGCTTTTTCTTTGTTTAGACAACTTTCAGTCATTTAAAAAGTGCCCATAAACAACATAAAACAAAATCCAAAATTAAAAAATAAACAATTTTGACCTTAATAAATAGGAAAATGGACTATTTCCAACAAAATTTGTATATACGTGCAAAATAAAAGCTAGCTACGGCAAAGCGCTTTCGGTTTTCTCCATCATCAGTGCCATTTTGTCATCTAACAACACAGGCAAATATCGATAAAGAAATTCTATTTAAAACACGAACCACACAAAACATTAGGTTTTTGGGAAAATATGTAGTCAAATCATATTTAATGTGTCAAGATGATACGCCGTTCATCTCATCTTAACATCATGCCGATGTTGCTTTAAATTAAATTTCATAGCAAGTAGCCGCTAATTATTACAAAATATTATAACTTACTCTTTTATAAGTAAAATAAGCCAAAATACAAAAATATGGTTTCCCCAAAATTTTTGAAAATCTGTATCAAATCTTAGGCTTTGTTCGCTTCGCAGCTGTTGCAAGACATTTTAAAAAGATATAATTTTATAGATAAAATGTGTATAATAAAAGTATGGTTTTTATAAATATGAACCTTTTAGAATACCAGCCATAAAAAACAATAGACACTTTGCCCTTACACTAAATCTAGCTATCCTTTTAATTTAAGAATAACAAATTTTATGACAAGGCATCTTTCTATGTATATTTATTATAAGAAAAGCCACAAATAAAAATGCATATTTCTGTATTGGAAAAAAACGAGTTGTCTTGTAATTATCTAGTTATCTGTGTGTTAAATGCAGGTCTTTTAAGTTGTTATAAAAATCTTTATTTTGGCATTTTTGTCCACATATCGACGAACTGTGAGGTAAGTCACCTTGTTTACATGCCGGAATTATTTATTTATTCTTTACCTGTTGGTATCCTACACGCGTTCGACCGTATCTTTTCCACGCATTGCTTGTGCACCTTTTCACTTAGATAATAGTGTATATGGGTCAATCAACTTTTTTGTCTCAGTTTTAAAATTCTCATATTTTTATAAAAAAATGTAATATTTATTTATTTTAAATAATAGGATCAAACAAAAAAACAATGAAAAAGAAAAACATCGACATCCTACTTAATTAATTGTAATCTGCAATAAGCAGAGCACTTTAAATAGTTTCAACTATTAAACCAGAAAAATCCACATTAGGTACGTCTCATGCACACAAAATTCGAACCGAAAACAACCAGGATCAAAAAGCAGGGTCACTACCAACAACTACCAACAAAGCTACTTCTAATTCATTAGGTCATATTACAATATCTTCCGGACAACAATTTAATTATCCAAGTGACTAAATTTTTTAAACTTTTTAAACTGTCTGATAGAACATAGTTTTTTATGCTTACAGTAAAAAATATTCTTAAAAATAAAAATTTATTTTTTAAATGTAGGTAACTTAATTGCGAATAAACTTATCGTTTTAATAACAAGGATTTACAAAAAACACAGAAATATTATACGCCTTCCTTACAAAAATCGCATACGTAAGCGTTACAAAAATCGCATACGTAAGCTTCAGCCTCCGCCCCGCACATTACCCAAATTTCTCCTCGTCGATCAGAAGAAAACTTGCTATCGCAAAAAATGCACAGCGCATCATCTGACGGACTTTTAAAAGAAAAACTTTTTGATCAGAAGAAGAATCCTGAATTGTAAAAGAAGAACTCTCAGAACTTAAAGAAGAATCTCTTCTTACAATTCTTTTGTCTTGCTTAAACCAGTTTTATTCTCAGTATTTTGTGTTTCGCTTGTTCTTTTATCTGGTGTTGTCTATTGCTCGATGACTGCATCGATTCTTCTTTGTTGGTCGTTGATTTTATGATCTTTGCCTTTACTAGATTTTTTCCTCTATTTTTAATATTTTTCTTTAGTTTTGGGACTGGTATAATTTCTTCTGGTTTACCTATACTTTTCAATAGATTCGGTTCGTCGACGTCATTTGTTTGATTGATGTTCTGATCTTCTTTTTTATTTTCTGATATCTCACAATTCCTTTGCAGTTCTTCTATAGCTTCCCAAACACCCTTTTCTTTAAATATGTCCCGTCGAACTGGATATAAGCCAGTACCTGCAAATCCCTTCACAGCTCTTTCGCCTGATTGCACTTTTAGCTTTGCCTTTCTAAATAATTTACCTACATTAAAATGCATGCACGTTGTTGTGTTCGCAAGAAAACCCTAAGTTCTTCGTTGTGAAACTGCTTGAATACCCCTATAACAGACTTACCAAAAGGCTGTATTTTGTGTGTCGTATGAGGTAAAGGGCATAATATATGGTTACATTATTTTCTTTAGCAGCTAAAATGACATTTAATTATTTTTTTGTGTAAGTATGATGTCCATCCAGAATCAGCAAAACTGGACTATCTTTCGTGGGCCTAGTGTAACCAGTCTGTAAATAGGTCAATCTGTATCCAGCCTAAGAGGTGATACCGAATAGATCCCTGGTGATGCACCTTTTTAAAGTTGGATGTTAGCGTTTTTCCGTGGGAAAATTAGCATTGGTGGAATAAAAATCCCACCTCCACTAATGCTTATTACCATTGTTAGCAACGATCTTTTTCTGCTGATGTTATGGATCCAATCTAACGTTTTCCTCTTAATGCAAGAATTGCTGGACATTTTGACTGGACGATGCACAACACTGTTTCATCGGCATTAAATATGCGATCTGGAGGAATGTTTTGCTCTTTAAATAATTTCTCCGGAAGTTTAAAAAAGTCATTAGCATTTTGTTTATTAAAACCAACTGCCCTCGCTACTAATGTTCCTGTTGGCTTTTAATTACATTTTCATGGCGTTTTAAAAATACTGTCAGCCATTTTTGTATGCCGTTTGTTAAAGGATTTAAAATTATTTTGGAAGATTATTAAGTTCTAACTGAAAAGTCACGTCTTGCCTTGTTAATCCAAAAATGTTCTTTTTATGACTAAAAGATGTTTAACCAGTTCTCTCTCAAGGGCTTCAGTTAAAACCGGTTTTCTTGCAAGTTTGTTCTTCTTAAATTACCCAGTTTTTTAGCACAGTAACAAAATAAACTTGAGCGTGAAACTCTAAATCACTTTGATGCAGCCAAATAATTTACTAAGAACTGCATTGACTGTTAAATTTATGTCCTCACTTTCCAAACATGCGCTTTGGTATTTTCCTTCGACATTTTTCTGAAATAAAAATAATTTTCACTCTTTATTTATATAGTTTGCTAATATTCCACAACTAGGTTCCATCCGATCCATATAAGGATATATCATATAAAATTATTTATATTAAATTTACGAAAGAAAAATGCATCAAACAGACATGCTAACTACCATACTAAGAAAAGTACAACCTATTGTACCTGCTATTTGTCACTCTTGGATATCATGAAACAAATCCTAACTAAAACTGTTTCTACACCTGCTCAAAATGTCGTAGTACAATTAACATGACTAGTCTAGTTCACACATGTTATAGGTGCAAAATTGAAATTTTTAAGTTATATAAACTTGATTTGATAATTTGCCATAGCCTAAAAAGTACTTAACACGATTGGAAAATGGAGCTGGCATCTTAAAGTTTAACTATTTTACTTGCAACTTGTGTCTATAAAAAGTTATTGTATATAATTATGTTAGTGTATACAAGTCATTTTTGCTAAAAGATGCACTTATAATATTTGTGAACTAGACCGTCAATATAAAATGCTATTTTTTAAGAATATGATCAAGCCGAAAAATCTATATTGCAAGTCAGGGATGTTTAGAGGGACAAACATAGAACAAACCAATATATTCTAGCTACAGAAATACAAGTGGTACTAGTAGTTTTTCAGAAACGCTGGTATTATACATTTGGTTGTTATTATACCAAGAGTAAACTTAAAAACACGTCACTTTAAACTACTTGAAAAACTATTAAAAAGCCATAAATTGATGAAATTAAAAACAATCTTTATTAGTTAAGGATTTATTTAAATTGAAATTAATTAAAAAGTGACTAATAAAACCCTTGAATTTAATTTTTTGTTTTTTACCAGAATGTCATTTCGCGCTGGGCCAAATAAAAGTTGATTGATCCATAATGTTAATATAATGCGAATTACGACTTTTAAAACGATTTAAAAGCGTTAACACATGCGTTTTATTCAAATTCATATTTGGCTATAGCGCATTGAAGTGCTCGTGTAAGCTGCAATTAAAACCATCACATTATCTACAACTTTCAAAGAAACAATTCAGTGTCTTCTGCCTGTACTACATAGAATGGTGTTTAAGAATATTTGGATTATTATCTTCGAAACGTAATTTAAATTGTATCACAAAAGAAACTAACTATTTGCTACGCCCATAGCTTTTTAAGATTATACAAAACTGTTACATTTAAAAATACCTCAAGCTGGTATAATAACTGTTTCTTTTTCATCATATTACTGATTTAACTATTTTTAAAATGATTTATGCGAATTTAGTATTAATAATAAAGTTACTGTACTGTACACGTACTAAGTCTTAAAATGTTTACATTGTTTTAGTGTTACGTGTAGATGTGTGTTTTTAATTTTAAAAAACTGGCACAATTGGACTAATTTTCTTTCAAAAGATAAATTCGCACAGAGAAACTTGATGCCGAGGAAACGTTTAAAAGCCAAATAAAATGAAAAACTAAAGGCATCATTTAACTTTTAATTAGAACCAAAAAATCCCAAGAGTCTAAACTAAGAATATATTTTTGATGTTTCGAGGGGTTCAAGAAAACAGAAGTTTAAACAAATAGCACATATATATATATATATAAAGATGCCACTTCCTAAATATCATTTAAACCGGTTAAGCTGTATTTACAAAATTCGGTATCTAGAAAGCGTTATTCAAGAAGAATTTAACAGTGATGGCGGCACTTCGCTCAGTTTTGTGCTACACAAATCTTTTTTGTTATTTCCTTTTAATGGAATGCCTTATTATTTTTATCGCGAATAATTGGGCATTACAAACTAATTGATTTTGAAATATTAAAATTCCATTTTTACTAGTTGCTAAGATGTGACAAAACCATATTTTCGGTAAAACGTACAGACGCGTTTAAATAGCTCTAAAACTGCTAAAGCTATGCTATAGATACATATTTTAGTGTAATTTTATAAACCTATTTTTTTGCTCCTCGTGGTTCCCTAAATTAAGCCTAAGCTAGAAGAACTACACAGAGATCTTGGTAAATGGAAAGTATTTCCTTTGTTTAGGTAGGCACACATTATGGGACTCTTTTTGTGCTCCTAATTGATATACACTTTATTCAGATTTGAAAACCCTAAAACTCAGAGGAACCCATATACAGTGTGTCCAAAATTGGTAAAAAATGTGAGAAATAGGGTCATTAGATCCACCCTAGGCGCAGTAACAATCGAGGCTAAAGTGGAAAGGAGGCTTGCCCACAGGGAGGCATTTTATCACCATTGTATTGGGCAGTTCTAGTAGATGAACTTTTTAACAAACTGACTGGTAAAAGGTACAACTGCCTGGGGTATGCGGATGACCCTGGTCTTTGTGTGGGCAGTGGGGGTCATCTAGGATACATATCAGGTAGAATGCAGAACGCATAGACATTGTTGATGAATGGTGCAAACAGAAGGGACTTTCAGTCAAGCCTCATAAGACAATAACAGTCCATTTCATAAAAAGAAGGGCGCTGAAAGAATTAATACCCTTCCAGGTTCAACGGAGTGAAAATTTCCTTTTTAAAAGAGGTCAAATATTTAGGAGTCATCTTTGACCAAAAATTGACCTGAGGACCATACCTAAGCAAAGTCACTCAGAAGGCAAAATTACCCTGGGTAGATGCCGAAGACTTTGCGGCAAAAATTGGGACGAAGATGAACCTGTGGATGTACAAAATGGTTGTTAGACCAATGATAACCTTCGGTTCAATTGCCTGAGGTACAAAGACACTACAAAAGATGGCAACAAGGAAATTACAAAGTATACAAAGACTCTGCTTGTCTATGTATAAGGGGGCCATGAAAACGACCCCTACTGCAGCTCTGAAAGTGCTGCTTAACCTACCGCCACTTCACATATCCCTACACAAGTGAAAGCGGTACAATACCGTCTCAAACCAGGTCAGAGTCCTAAATAAAACAGGAAAGGGCCATACAAATGAAGATTCAAGGAGGACCAAGAAGTCAACTTACTGTGTGAGATGCCTTCGGATAAAATGGTACCAAGCTATTGGCTAAACAAAGGTTTTCAAACAATTATACCAGATAGAAAGGACTGGGAGGCAGGCCCTCCCGTTAAAGCTGACCTACAGATGGCTTCAAAACGGACCAAAGAAGTCGGAGCAGGTATATATGGAGAAAAACCGAGGACGAAAATAAACGTCGGTCTCGGACAACACCCTACAGAGAGCGGAACAGCCTTTAACCAAAACTGCCCTGAAATTGCAGGGAAATCCAACAAAAATGTGCCCTGGTGGAATACAGACAAAACTAAAGGCACAAACCAGAAAGAAATATAATAAAGCCCAAAAAACATGGGATTGGGACGAATACCGCGAGACCCTGACTGGCTATAGCAAGCTTTGAGGGAAGCAAAAAGGAATTCATGAAGAAAGCATTGTGAGGAGGTAGAACAGACTCCAGAATATGCTGTGCTCCAAAAACTCCTTTCTAAGGACCCTCAAAGAACAATTAACTCTTTAAAACTAACAGGGGGCGCACACGGAGCGACTCTTCACGGAAGGAAACCTTAGAAGAACTTTTCGGAATGCACTTTCCTGGTTGCGAAATAATTGATATACCCCCAGACACTGAGCATTTTTTTTTATTTTAGCATAATGTTACCCTTAACACTACTTGTACTTATTAATACATAATTATGGTAAATATACAATTTATGGCATTTTGCAGGTGAATAGCGGATTGCAAAAGTTGTGGAAATATTGGTGTCTGCGGAATGGGTTTCTTCCACCTCTTAAGTTGATTTGGCCAAAGTTTTCTTTTAAAGATAAAGTGCATGAAAATCCTTCATTGCGATTAGGTTCGACTTTTTGAATTAGTGCAAAAATGACTTTTACAGAACTAAAACGCTAGTAACAAATGTTACTGTTAGTTTAAATAAACAAGTACTAAGTCTAAATTTGTATTTCTTTTAAGTGACTTTCTGGTAAGATACTAGTCTTAGCATTTTTTAATTGATACACAATTTAATTATCTTTTAATGTAAGCCTTTTGTTTTGCAGCAAAATGACAATATTTTACTTTAACGGTATGATAATTTTAACAAAACATATTAATTATTAAAATAAAAAATTTAAAGAAAGAAACCTAATTTCTTTGCGCCTTCTACAGATCAACCAAACACTTAAAGAAATAGGCAAGATAATATAAAAGAAGAAACCTATGAACTTGGTGGTGTGTCAAAGTTATTAAAATATAATTTAAGGAGCATAAATTAAACATAAAACCGTAGATATTAAAAAGCGTTAGGGTAAGCTTATGCTATCAGAACCACACCAATATCCAGGTAAATACAAAATATTTTATTTGTAAATATGTCACATTTTTGGCTTTTTTTGGGCTTCTATTTAATGTTCACTTTATTATCCTAGGATCCAAAAAAACAATTTAAGGCGAATCGTGTACCATTAAATTGTGAAATATTTTAATATATAAGAATACTTTTTATCCCCGGTAAAAAATATACCTTATTCTTTTTATGTTTGAAGTACGCTAATATTTAAGAATATTTTAAGGCTCCTAGTCACAGAATTTTAATGTATTGTGTAATTTTACAATTTTTTTTTAACTTAATAGTTTTGCTAGCTTAAGATTAAGCTAGCAGAACCACATCAGTGTTTCTCTATAACAAAAGATTTATTAAAGAAAACATATGCCATATTCTAAGGATATTTTTAGGCTCTTTACCTATTATACAGTGTGTACAAAATTGGTAGGGAATGTATTGGGATACTGGAAACTATGAGAGATGGAAAGACGGTTAAATTGGGAAAGTTGTGGGCCATTTAATAGTAAATCTAATGACGTTTCGATGACGGCTGTATCATGTTTGGGTTTTGAGTTATTTTTAAAAACTGAAAATGTGCATTTTAGAAAAAGTGCTGTAGTTTTTTTTATTATTTCAAATAATTTGTGGAATCTCTAAGAACTTTATTTGAGCGACTTTTTAAGAGCAATGCATTTCTGTATTTAGATTTTAATTTCGACGTTTCGGTTTTGAGATACCATCATCAACTTTCGTTTGTCTTATGGAGGCCATTTTGTTTTCTTGCGGATTTCTAAAGAACGTTTTTGCCCCTGTAAAATGGTGTGTAACACCTTATGGGTATTTTTGGTAGAAAGGTTACAGCTTGTTATTGTTATTAAATATTTTAATGTGCCAATGCACACAGGGTTAATATTAATCTTTGTTTTAGTACATAAGTTAATAAAAGTTGGGAAATGCAATGCAAGTTTAGCATTGCATTTCCCAACATAGGACCTTATTAAAAATTAAATGGAAATTGTTTTTGACGATTTTTGACATAAAATTAAAAATACCCATAACGTGGTTAAAATTATTTTGAAAGAAAAAGCGTTCATAAAAGTTGATGATGGTATCTCATAACCAAAACGTCGAAACTAAAATCTAAATACAGGAATCCATTGCTTTTGAGAAGTTGCCTTAATAATGTTTTTACAGATTCTAAAAGTTATTTGAAATAATAAAAAAAAACTAATGCACTTTTTTAAAATGCACATTTTCGTTTTTTTTTAATATCTCAAAAACCAAATAAAATACAGCCGTCATCAAAACGGCATTAAATTTATCAATAAATGTCATCCAACTTTCCCCTTTTAACCATATTTCTATCTCTTATAGTTTTCAATATCCCAATACATTCCCTACCAATTTTGTTCCATATTTTTTCGTAAAAATAATGGTGGGTAATAGTTAAAGTAAGTAATATACTCCGTGTTTTGTTATTAAAGTATATCAATTTTTTAGGCTTTTTAGTATGTACGGTTTTATAATGTTAAATAGCTTTATGTTAAAAATACAAGTTTTTGAACTTTGTGGTTCTACTAAGTTAAGATTAAGCCAGCAGAACCAAATCAGTACTTCTAAGTAACAAAACATTTTTACAACTAAATATTTAACATATTTTTAGCCTCTTTTGGGCTTCCAATTAATTGGTGGTGCACATTTTATTAAGAATTAAAAATAGTAGGACCCAAACAACACATATAAATTTAAAGACAAATCAAAAAGGCTATTTTTAGGCTCTTAGGTATACACAGTTTTAATGTTCTATCTATATCACTTAGTTTAGCAAATATTTGATTTTTTGTTAACTGGTTCTACTAGCTAAAGATATGTTATATTTTTGGATTTATTTTAGACTCTCTGCTTATGATATTTTTTTTTTTTGCTTTTTATTTTTTTATAATGGTGGATAATATTAGACGACATTTTTGTAAAAAATATACTACATGTTTTTTGTTATTAAAGTATAATTTTAGGCTCTTTTAGAATGTTTAACTTTTTTGCTCTTTGTTTTTTCGAAAAAATAATGGTGGGTTTTATCAGACCATATATCTTTAAAAAATAAACTCCGTTATATTTAAAGTATGTAGTCATTTTTCGAAACCTTACAGACTCCTTAGTATACCTAGTTTTATTAGTGTAAATCGCTTAACTTAGCAAATATTATTTTTTCAATTTTCAAAGCCAACAAAACCACATCACCAATAACAAAACTTTTCAGAAACAAAATATATGCCATATTTTAGGTCCTATACCACAACACATTTTAACTTTTTTGCTCTGTGTTTTTTCAAAAAGTAATGGTGGGTAGTATTACAGCACAATTTTTTAAAAACCTTTACTTCGTGTTTTTTATGTTAAAGTTTTTACGACTCCTGACTATACCTATACCTAGTTATATTGTAAATTACCTAATATAGGAGATATTCTTTTTTACGGGTTTTTCAGCCCGAAATTAATAGAGCAGAAATAAATTAATATTTCCCACTAACAAAACATTTGCAAAATATATTGCATGCCATTGCATATTGTAAGACTTTTTAAAGTGTTTGTAGCTTCAATATTTTAAAATATTGGAGGGTAGCTTTTTGGGGACGCGCCAATCCAAGAATCATGAGACCGTCTTGGTCCTTGTCACGGGGTATAATAAAGCTGTATTTGATTGCTAAGTTTAGCGAGTATTATTTTTTAAAATTTTGTGGGTCTGCAAGCATAGGACTAAGACAGCAGAACTACATCAATATTTTCTTTCTTAATAACAAAACAATTTCAAAACAAAATATATGCCATATTTTTAGGCTATGAAACCACCATATTTTTGTATTTGCTCCCCTTTTGTTTAAATCTTGGCTTTCTATTCCACACCCTATTTAGGAAAAAAAAATCTTCGTGTTATATTTAATAATATACAAGGTGTAAATTACGGATGAGTATTAAATTTAACAAACAATTTTTTAAGTAATTAACTCTAAGACAAGAAGTTTACATAAATATAGAGTCACAAATTTTTTGTTCTTAGGTTACAGGGTGTTAAACTTATATTAAATGGTTTTAAGTCAATAGCATTTACTCAGTATTTGGCGGTAGGATTTATAGTATAAAGGGCAAACTTTGCTCTATCTTAATTAAACTGGCGTCATTTTATAATTTAAAATAGTAAAATTTAAGTATGTTAAAACCTATTAAATCCAGTAGCGTCTCAAGTTGCACCTGAACGAATATTTTTATAAACTATTGATTTCGACTTTGATGCAATTTTAATATTATTTTTTTTTAAATAAAGCAAATTTAAAAACAAAATACTTTGTTGTCTTTTTTTTATTTGTTTTATATTTTGCTTTGTTTTTAAAAAATTAATGATATACAGGAATAAACATATAAAAACACTTAATTGTATATGTATACTTTACCATACAAAAAGCATAATAATTTTTATTAAAAAAATATATTTTATATTTTTTTATTAACTATTAGGTAACAACAACAAGTACCAAATTAAAAACATTATTACCTACACCAATCAGTAAATTATTGGTTTTACATGTGAAAACTTGGAGATAACTCTGACGTAAATTATATGCAGGGGCGGTCATAAGGGAGCGCTTGTGGCGGCTTCGGTTGTATCGGCAAGCGTCGATCACCGGAGTTAAGCAGTGAAATGCGCGCCCACAATTTGGATGGGTGTCCGGCGACAGCGGTGTTTCGGGCAGCGGCACACGGTGTTCTGCTCGGGGATGCGGACCGAGCAACAACCATCCAAGTTATGGAATGAACGGTGTGTGCATGAGAAGGAGTAGGGGTCAAGGTACAATAAGCCTTCAGGCTGCAGTGCACCACCTAGGGGGCGGTCGTCGGACCTGGGTGGGATGACCCCGAAAGGGTGAAAAAAAGGGAGCCATGGGGTCATGGTCCCCCTTTCATGCCACATCCTTTGTAACCGATTTTTTTACCTTAATACACCTAATTGCAAATATAGATATTTAATGATAATATGCCCCCCGGAAAGTTAATATGACCGCCCCTGTATGAATTAAACGTCATCGCCAAGGTCAAACGCAAACCCGCTTAAACGCAGTGGCAAATACAGTTTTATTTTGGTGATAATTGGTTGATCGCCTCACTTAAACTTATGCATTTTAATGATTTTAAATTAATTTTAATCATTTATCAAATTTAGCGTAGAAAAGAAATACGTATATGTTTTCTTAGAATGCCTAATTTTCAAAATACAACCATACTCATAAAGTAATCATTGTATAAACATAGTGTATATACAGATTTATATATAATAAAAGTATTTAATTTTTTTCATACATAAAAAAATAAACGTTCCATATTAATATATATACAGTGTGTCCAAGATAAGGATCCTAAGCATGGGAATCTCAGTACCTATTAGAGATTCAGCTTAGGTTAAATTAGGAAAAAGTTGTGTTTTTTAAAGCCTATTTACAAGCCGTTTAAAAACTTGAAAAATTTACATGGCCTGCTGAGATATTTGGCAAAAACGAAAATATGACTATATCGATTTTATTTTCTTCTGACTTTATTTGAAGAGATATAGAAAAGCTAAGAACACTTTTTATTGACACTTTTAGCTGCTACATGATGGTATTTTTAGATTTTATACCCGACGTTTTGTTTTCAAGAAACCATTATCAACTTTATTTCTTTATATGGCTCAAAAAAAAGTACCCCTTATATCTGATCCCATTTTTTATTACAAATTCAACGATGTATCACATGTCATATTTTAATTTTTAGTTAAAAGAAAAATTGCTATTTTTCTACTTTTTTAAAGTTATTTTTAAGTATAGGCCTTGCAAACAAATGCTTGGACGTTAATACCTGTTACCGTATCTGCAACATAATTTAATATGATTATAAAATAGTATTTGTCGTTATTACCCTGTTTGTCAAGTTGTTGTTTTTAGAGCAATTTTTCTTATTGTTACTGTTGTCTTTATACGCAATATGCATTTTTTTTATCCCAGGGAGCCGTCTGCATGTCCGGTGGCACTGCAGCCTGAAGGCTTATTGTACCAAACTCCCGTTTTATTGTACCCATTCCAGTACTCTAGTTCCTTGAAGAAGGCGGTATAGGTCTGCTGGTTGCGTACCATATGTTTCCGGGGCACTCTAATATCCCCGAAGATTGCCTGTCTTTTGTGATCCAGTGCCTCACATTCTGACAGTATGTGGGATACTGTTTCGGCCTCTGCTCCACATAATCTGCAGTCCAGATCTCCGTTGAGGTCCGGTGAGGAAACCTGTGATCGTTCTTAGCTGATTCCTACCCATTTTGAGTAGTTATTTAGCTCTTTTTGTGCATGGTCCACTGATGTATATTTTCCCATGCATGTGTTGAGGAAGCCTTTCCCAGTGCAGTGTTTGCTGGTCCTTTACCCAGTTTTGTACCGCACTCCGGAATGTACTCTTTGGCACTCCAAGGACTGGTTCTGGCCCGACGTATGTCGTGGCTGACCCCTTCTAGCCAGTTCGTCTGCGTTTTCATTGCCTCGAATTCCGCAATGCCCTGGCACCCACCATTAACCTCGTGTTGTTGCGTTCCGCCAGTTCCCTGAGTTCCTCGAGGCATTCTAGTACCAGCCAAGACGATACCTTGGGATTAATTAGTGCACCAAGGGCTGCTTGACTATCCGTAAGAATGTTGATTGTACAATTTGTGCGGGGCCTTTGGTTGTTAATCCTGGCACATTGTAAGATCGTAAAATTTCTGCTTGAAATACAGAGGCGTGGTTTCCCAGTGGAAAGGTCAAACGAGTGTTTCCCATCTCACTGCAGACACCTGCTCCTGACCCTTCTTCGGTTTAGGACCCGTCCGTATACCAGGTTTGACCTCGAAGAGAGAATCTGAAACTTTCGTTTGCCCAGTTCTCCCTTGGGTGTATTGTCACCTGAAAGGGTCTTCTGGGTACGATTTGTAGGGTCATATAGTCTGTCCTCATATCCATTATGGGGCAATATGCATTACTAGGCTCAACAAAATCCGCGTGTTAAGAAAATATCGAAACATCAAGAACGTTTTGGGTTTAATATGTGGTGTGGAATTTTACCATAATTCATTAACTGCAGAAATGATACCTTCATTTATTTTTGCAGCACAAAATGTAGCACGTTAGCATGTCGTTATCTTCATGGCTATAATGGCCATCCTGCATATTCGACCGTAATAATACAATAAGATATTAGCTATTTACCAATAAACAATAATAGAGACAACAGTAACAACTAAAAACAACAACTCGACAAGCAGGGTAATAAGGACAAATTCTATTTATTTTATAATGATAATAAATTATATTACAGATACGGTAACAGGTATTAACGTCCAAGCATTTATTTGCAATTTTTTAAACTAAAAATTAAAATATGACATGTGATACATCATTCAATTTGTAATAAAAAATGGAATCAGATACAGGGTGTACTTTTTTGAGCCATATAAAAAAAGAAGTTGATGATGGTTTCTTGAAAAAAACGTTGGGTATAAAATCTAAAAATACCATCATGTAGTAGCTAAAAAGTGCAAATAAAAAGTATTATTAGTTTTTTTTTATAATTCTTCAAATAAAGTCAGAAAAAATAAAATCGATATAGTCAAATTTTCATTTTTGCCAAATATCTCAGTAGGCCATGAAAATTTTTCAAGTTTTTAAACGTAAATAGGCATAACACAATTTTTTTCTAATTTAACCTAAACTGTATCTCCAATAGGTACTGAGATTCCCATGCTTAGGATCTTTATCTTGGACACACTGTAGATATATATATATATATATATATATATATATATATATATATATATATATATATATATATATATATATATATATAAAAGCAGGACGTTTTCTTTTAACTGTCTTTAAAGGAAGTAAAATATTTTGTATTATATATATATATATATATATATATATATATATATATATATATATATATTTGAACATTTTAATAATTATCAGGAATTAAAAAAAAATTAACTTACAAGTATAAAAATGCTGATTTCTTACCTTTTAAAATAATACATGTATTTTTAAAAGAAATCCAATATACATACTCCCAAATAGGCACTTAAACTTTTTAGTTAAACACAGTGTTTTTGGCGCGAACGCGTGTCAAATTGTGCGCGACGTCGATAAATACGACGACGCTATGCTGCTAAGTCCGGGAACTTACTAAATTTTCACCGGAATGATATCTGTGCTCCGGAACGGCATTAATATAGAGAAAGAAGCGCGCGTGCCGCATGCCGGTTTAATTTAAAAGGCGGTAATCATGAATATAAAATTGCGTTAGTCCTACTTAGGAATAAGAAATTTTTAATCCTAAAATTAAAATAGTATAATTCCTAACTAGTGCTGGAAGTGTCACTTTTCCGCACGCGACTGCAGTTAACCGAACGACGCGTAGCGGAGTTCGGTCAAGCAGTCAAATGCGAAAAAGGCATTTTCGGCACGTGTTAGGAACGCTATTTTTTCTACCAGCGTAAGCAAAACATAAAAACTAAAATTATATATATTTTTTTATTTCAACACTAATCCTACCATACCAATGCAAAATTTTCTTTTTAATATAAAGTACATGAAAATCCTTCATTGCGACTTACTAATATTTGGTTTAAATTTTTGTACTTTTCCGCACTAGTGCGGAAAAGTGACGCTTTCCAAACTAAATTACGTGCGGACAAGTGCTGCTTTCCACACGCTAGTAGAAAAAAATATTTTTTATCAGTTTGACTACTGCTTACTAAATGTTGCATTGTTATAGAAATACGAATTTTAGAATATTATTTTTAGATCCTTATGTTCGTAGGTAAGTATACATTATACATCTTTTTTATTACTGCCCATTATTATTCTATTTAATCATTTATTTTTTCATAATACAATTACAAGCTAAAAGAATAAATATTTACATACATTAAGAAATGCCCATTAAAATAAAGAAAAAAAAACAATTTAATTTAATTTAACGCCCCTATTAACTTTCTGGTATTGATGCATACTAACCTGGAAACAGAAAATTTTCCCGAACGTTTGGAATAAAATAAAAAAATTTAATTACACAGTGAATAATGGTTTCGGTTCAAAACGTGGCATAAATGTAAATTGGCATACTTTTGGATTTAGAAATGAAATACAAGTTTTTTAAGGTAAAAACAAATAATTCGCCTATTTAAAAAACAAAGTTGATGATGGCAGCTTAAAGACGAAACGTCGGATCCTAAATTTCATAGCCTTATTTTGTAAGAGAAAAAAAGTGGCAACTATTTCGCAAAATTTAGCTTCTTCCCGGATAATTCCGGAATGGCTGTAAATTTTCAAATTCTCAAAACTGAATATTGTTAAGCACAAAATGCGCAACTCGGTCCCGATTTAACCAAAGCTCTTACCGTTTCCGAGATCCTAATGGTGGCTCTTGAATTTAAAACTTTCTGTATTTGGAAAGCCACCATTAGGATCTTGAGAAAGGTTGATTAAATTGAGAGCAAAGTCGCGTATTTTATTACATAATAACTTTCGTTTTAAAACTTTAAAAATATGCAGTCGTTTCGAAATTATCTGGAAAAAAACCGAAAAAGTTTTTATTTTTTTCTCAGAATATTTAAAGAGACATTTTAAAACAAATAGTACATTATCTTTGCCACTTCCTAGTTCTATTAAAAATGTCCTTAAATTTAGAATTCAACGTTTCGTCTTTAAGCCCACCAACATCCAACGATATATTACATTTACGTTTTATCGAGCCAGAAAAACATCATTCATTAAGGTAAGCATGTATCTTTTTTTTTTCATTACTACTAATTATAATTCTTTATTTATTTTTTTTTAAATTCAAATAACCGGCCCATATTTATAATAAACTTTTTGTTCTAAAATTATGCAAAAATTGCCCCTAAAAGTTTGGTAGCGTACTTTTTAACACCAAATATAAAAATATCGATTTCACATGGTCACGCCATAACTTCTAAGAACTAATTAATTATAAATCCTATAAGACAAAATTATGGAAAACGGTTTATTTGAACTTAAAGTTAAAAAAATAAGTCCTAGCTACCAGATCGCACCAATCTTCCCATCAATCTGGGGTATTAATCAGACAAATAATAAAACCGTTTGGCCTAGCTTATCCCAATAAAATATTTTGATAAAAATGTCAATAATTAATCTTTTAATAGATTTTATTTTTAAGTTTTTAGTTTTGTTGTTAGTTGATACTTCTTATTCCATTGGGTTCATTTAATGCTTACTATAACTAACCAACGATTTTATATTGAAGTAGTCGTGAAAAGTATATAATTTGCCATTTTTTGGCAGCGGCCATATTGGATTTTAATTTGTTTTAAAGTAAGCTCTATTCTACCAACCAAGTTCTTTCTTTGATACCCATATTGAGGTAGTTGTGGACAAAAAATATGAAATCAACCATTTTGTGGCGGCGGCCATCTTGCATTTTAATTTTTTAGAGTGAGCCTCTATTTTACAAATTAAGCCCTTTCATTTAATAACCCATATTAAGGTTGTGGTGGAAAAATATGTTATCCGCCACTTTGTGGCGGCGGCCATCTCGGATTTTATTTTTTTCATAGGGAACTCTATTCTACCAATTAAGCCCTCTCATTTGATAGCTATATTGAGGTTGTCGTGAAGTAATATACAGGGTGTCCAGTAACTCAACCGACAAACTTTAAGGGGTGATTCTACAATAAAAATAATAAAAACTTCATATGAACATATGTTCGAAACGTCTTAGTTTTTTAACTGCGAGGTGTTAAAAATTTTATAAAAAATACCTTGTTTTAAAAATAAATTTTATACCAATTAGAATATGTTTAAAAAAATTTAAAGATATCTCCTCTGCATCAGAAGATTTTTGGACATAAAAGAAGAAAATAAATGGCTACCAGTGTCGTCCATAAGGGATTTAGGGTAAATATTTTTAAAAGAAAAAAATGGTTAGCCACTGCATTTTTTTAAACTAAAAATAATTTTTTAAATTCCCATTTAGTTTTGAACAAATTTGATCTTTTGACTTGTTTTTGTTTGATTTAGGGTTTTAAATAAAAACCATTTCTTGGCATGGTCAAATTCCTATCTAATTAACTAATAAATAACAAAGGCTAATTTTTACTGTAGAATTTAATATTTGCAATACGAAATGACCATGTTAAAAATGGTTTTTATTTGTTTATGCAAAAACCGTTTATCTAACAAAAATGTTAAGAGATCAAATTTATTCTAAACCAAATGTAAGTTCAAAAAAATATTTTTATTTTCGAAACATGCAATGGTGTACCATTTTTGTCTTAAAAAATATTTACCCGTAACTCCTTATGGACGACACTGGTAAAAATTTATTTTTTTCTAGTACGTCAAATAATGTCTTCTGATACGTATGAGAGTGTTTTTTATTTTTATTTTTTTAATATCTTAATTGGTATAAAAGCTATATTAGAAAAAACATTTTTTTTTAATTTTTACACCCCGTAGTTTTAAAACTAAGACGTTTAGGACATATGTTCATATGAATTTTTTTCTTATTTTTTTATTGTAAAGTTTGTCGGTAATTTTACTGGACATCCTGTATAATCCGCAATTTTGTATCACCGGCCATCTTGGATCTACAATCATATAGAATGTATTATATTGTATTGTCATCAAGATTAAGAGTGTGTACCAAGTTACAGATCGATCGGTTGTCAGGAAGTTTGGAGTTTAAAAAGATTCTTACGATAAAAAGAATTGGAAAAGTTAGCGGCTTTTTAAATTTTGCGAAGTGTTAAACTCAAACCGACAATAAATTAAATAAATGATTGTTAATAAACACTACTGTTCTATTTTTAATATTTCTTTTAATATTATTTATTAAAATTTGAAATTAAATATTTGTTTAAACAAAATATTATTTGGCTTTTCTTCAGAATAAAATTAAAAAGGTTATTTAACATTTTAAGAAAATTAAAACTTTTATACATTATGAAGAACTATTCTGCTCTTACACAATATAATAAAAGTTATTATTACTTTAAAAGAAATAAAATAAAGAAATATTCAACATTAAGTTATTTACAATACAAAGGTTTTAATCTATAAACAAAAGGTTCATTGGCACTCGGTTGAAATCATTTTAATGCAATAAAATAAAATCTTAACAAGACGCCAGACCAATAGAATATGTTTAAAAAATATTTGTTGCTAAAACAGGACATAGTCCGTTGAGTCAGCTAGTTGGACGGCGGTTTATATCCAAAAAAATAATTAAAAACTGCCGGTAATAACAAATTAATTATAATTTTCGACGGTTTTCCTATACGTAGATATTAAAAACTGCCATCGGTCGTTTAGCCAGTGCCTTTTAAAAATATACAACCTATTTTACAGATCAAAAATGAATCATATACTGCTCAATTGTGAGATTCGGTTAATATAATTATAATTTTTCTTTGCTGCGTACTCTTCTAGCTTTTACAAAATAATTTGTTAACATAGCCCAAAAACTGGTATTGACATAAATTTGAATTTTAATTAAAATTAGATATTTTTCTGTTAGTTCCATAGTTTTAGGTTTCCTTAAAAGAAGAATAAAAAAAACAAGACATGTGTGTCATTAAGTTATTAATATACAGTTTGTTACGGATGGACTTAACTATACCTATAAAATCAGAAATAAATATTTCTGAGATTACCTTATTAAAAGCGTAAAAAAGTAATTAAAATAGTATATATTTTTTGATGTGGGTTATGGTTAAAAAAAAAAAGGTTAATGTTACAAAAAATGTTTTTTTCTATTAGAAAAAAATTATAATAAAATCGTTGAACGGAATTACCATATAATATACAGGTAGATTTTAAATTACGAAAATGTTATTTTGGGAAATATTTAATAATCGGTTGGAATTATTTTTTTAACTACTTATTTAAATAGCATGAAAAAGTTATAAAAATTTTAACTTTTTGGTTAATAAATCGTTAATTTATGGGTTATTAATTCCATATATTTTTAAGTTAACATAATATTTTACGCATGTAAATAGACAACTTCAGACGAAGCTAAACTTTTTGTAAAGGATAAGAAAAAAAATGTACAGGTATAGTTAAGTCTATTCGTGAACATATTGTATGTATGTAATTTTTACTAAGTTTTCTTCTCAGTGAACCATTAAATGTAGATAAACGTAGTTTTCACAAACAAAAAATTAGGAAATTCTGAAATTGTTTTTTTATATAAAAATGTTTTTACTTATATAAATTAATATAATAAATATTGACCTGTACATTTAATGATGTTCACTAAATAATCTGCTTTTTTTTCAAATTTATTATTAGCGTAGTGGTTAAGTTGCTGCCAATTGCATGTCTTCTGTTTTATGATGATTATGAAATTTATTATCATATGTCTAAATTATTCTCAAACTTTTTAATTTACAAACTGTCCACAGATAGGATTGACAAAAGCACAAATAATAAAAAATTTAAAAAAATTAATTTCTGTGGAAAAAAATTCTTGTAAAAATTGTTTACGAAAGAATACTTTAGTTTTATACACAGGGATCAAAACTTGATTGTTTGCCAGGTGTATTCTACTTTAATTATTTATTTTGTTATTTTTAATTTATTTTTATATTTATTATTATTTATTATTTAATTTAGGTGTTATGTTTATTCGAAAAATTTATCTAAAATATTTTTTTATCCATTAAAATATTAATATAAAATTTTATAAAAGTCCTCAATTTACCTAAAGTATTTTATTTTAAAAATTACAAAAGCTTTTACCACATTCGTTTACAGCTAAAAAATGAATTAAATACGGTGTTTAAAAATTAAATTTCAAATTTACTGCTTCTTTTTTTGGATTGTTTATTTTATGCTATCTACAAAATTTATAATAAATACTTTTGATGACATGAAGGGGATTTTAAACCTTTAGACAACACTGTTAAAAAAATATATTAAAGTCACTGATAATATCTTATATTAGCGCTTTACCTAAAAACAAAAAATACAGTTAGTTTGGTTTAGGAATAAGAATTATTTTTGCAAATTTCTTATGCAATTTGTATTTTATTTGTAAATAATTTTTTTATAAGCAAAATTTTATTAGAAATAATTTCTTGACAAGATTTATTTTGCACTCTTGTTTACCTTATCCGTAGTAAGTTTTTTTTTAATCTTATACGTTTTTATAGTAGTAGTATAGATACCTGTTTTAAAGTCGTAAATAATAATTTTGTGCTAAAGCATATAATGTATCTCAAGATGGGTATTACCATAGAACAAAGGAAACAAAAATTTTAGAATTTAGAAAAGTTAACAAATGCTTTTATTTAATGTAATAAAATACTCAGAATACGAATCGAACTTTGCAGATTTTAAAAATTTTAGAATAAAATTTCTTTTTAATACCACCAGAGGGCATTAACCTGAAACTTAAAATTTATTAACAATCGTAACTTTTTTATTTTGACAGATATTGCAAAGCTGGGGGCGGCATTTTATAGACAATCAAAAACTAAAGCCACCAATTGACATCAAATTTTTCATCTTTTCATCAATTTTAATTAAATTACCTACATACATACAGGGTAACCAGTAACTCAGTCGAAAAACTTTAAGGGGTGATTCTACAATTTAAAATTAGAAAAAAACGTCTTATAAACATATGTCCTAAACGTCTTAGTTTTTGAACTACGGTGTGTTAAATATTAAAAAGAAAAACTTTTAACACCCTGTAGTTCAAGAACTAAGACGCTTAGGACATTCATACAGGTTGAGTTACTGGACACCCTGTATGCATGTTGATTGAAATTGATGAAAACTTTGATGTCGATTGGTGCCTAAACGGTGGTGCTTATCACTTTAATAAGAAGAACCTTATTTTTAAGTTTTCAATTATCTATAAAATGGCGCCCTCAGCTTTGCGATATCTGTCAAAATAAAAAGTTATGATGTAAATAAATTTTAAGTTTCAGGTAAAGTGCCCTTTGGCGGTATAAAAAAATATTTTTATCTTTAAATTTTAGAATTTGCAAAGCTTGATTCGTGTACCAAATATCAACTAGATTGGTTAAAAAATAAATGCAATATGGCGAAAAAACAAAAATAAAAATTGAACTGTTAACCCCTTTTACTTGATAACCAGAGAGATTTTGACATTTTTCAAGGGACTCACTAATATTATTTTTATTGCAGAATGACCCCTTAAAATTTTCTAATGCATTTTCCGAAAAGGGTGTATATCAAAAATGCATTTAAAACGGTTTTTATTTTTACGCGAAAACGCTCCATTCGACAAAGAAAGCACAAAAGGTCATATTTGTTGTTAAACAAATGGGCATTTAAAAATAATTTTTGATTTTAAAAAAGCAATGATGTATCATATTTTTTTTTTTTTATTTCCAGTATACATCCTGTACGGACGCCACTGGTAAAAATAATAAAAAAATCTTTAAAATCAAAAATAGCCTATTGGTGCTTAGTAGGTGCATGTTAAATTTTATGAAAATATCTTAAAGAGTTTTAAAGTTATGATACAAAAACGATATTTTTCTTAAAACATTAACACCCTGTAGCTTAAAACTTAGGATATATGTTCATAAAAACTTTTCTTTCTAAAATAAGGCAAGGAATCATACTCTATATTTTTTGCCATCAATTAAATTACACCCTGTATAAGTATTTTGTTTAGCTTTATGTCTCGCTTTTTAGATAAATTAATTTGAAAATCGCAGTTACACCCTTGATTTACAAAGATTTTTAAAATACTATTAAGTGAAAATTGTTTGTTTTTAGAATTGATTGGTGTTACTATGATTGTTGTATTTTGTACTGGAATAATGTTAAAAAAAATGTGGTGATGGGTTTTTCTGGCTTTCACATAAAAATAATATACAGGTTTATTTTTAACTTGGTACTTTCCTTTTAACACTGTATAAAATGCGAAAAAATGGAAAACTTTTTTCAAGTAAAATTATATTCGAAAAACTTTCTTTCCGAGAATACAGGGTGTTAAAGTTTTAGAAAAAAATGCCCTTTTATCATAACTTTTTCTCTACTTTAGATATTTCCACAAAATTTGGTACACTTGTTTTGACAATTACATTACATTTTTTGCTGTAAAAGTTTTAAATTTTTTTACCATTGGCGTTCCAAAAAGTTTGTGTTGAATTTGTCTAACGAAAGAAATATTGCTTCACTACTTTTTAGTCGAATTAATATTGTTTTTGAAATACTCATCTACTTTAGGGTTATTTGGTCTCCTAATATTTTTCTATGCGACAAACAGTTTTCGTTTAAATAAATAATAGCCATTTTGATGCATGGGAAAATCGCTAAAATCTCATATGGTATTTTATTATGTCTAAGTTAGGCTTTTGGCTATGTAATAGCTTTCTAGAAGCAAAAACTTTTAATTACATATAAAATTGTAGTACTGTAAGTATCTGACCTTACTTTATTACAAATTTACCAAAAACGAATTTTATATATAAAGCACCATATCAGATTTTAAAGATTTTGCCATGGATCAAAATTGCTTTTTTAACATAAACCGTTCGTCGTACGAAAAAATATAGGAAATAAAAATTAACCTAAAAGTAAATAAGTATTCCAAAAATAATATTAATTCAGAGAAGAAGCAATGGCGTACTTTTTTAATTCAATAAAAATCTTGTTTGAACGCCACTGGTAAAAAAAAAACTTTTTAGCAAGAATTATATTATAATGGTCAAAAAAGGGTACAAAATTTTGTGCAAATATCTGGAGTTGTAAGAAAGTTATGATAAAAAATGCTTTTTCAGGCATAATTTAAATATAACATTTTTCTTAATTTTTTTGCATTTTATACAGTGTTAAAAGGAAAATACCAACTTAAAAATAACTCTGTACCGAGTGCCTCTAGCCGGTGGCTCACCCCTTTAACTTTTTGTGTTTTTAAGATATTAAAATAAAATTTGGTACTTAGGTATGTCACATAAAAATGCATTGTTTTACATATTTAGCTGTTTCCTATCAATACCGGTTTAGCCGAAAAATACTTTAAATTCTGTTATTTTAAATAAGATACCCGGTATATTACTACTTATTTTAATATAAAATGACATTCCGAGTACAATACCACTGCATTTGCAACTTTCTGACACCTAACCTCCAAATTTTATTAATTTTTAATTTTCAATATAGAGTGCAATAAATGCTGTAAAACGACAAATTTTAGATTAAGTGGTCACGGAAAAATAAATGTAACAATATTTTGTTTTTTATAGTTTTACAGAGTTGTCTAAAGTCTGCAAAATCGTATTTATGGTCTTAAGTCAGCTTTTTAAATGGATTGAGGGTGGCTCACTGTAATATCTAATAAAGGTATTTTTACTGACAATTGGATACAACACAATCAATAGCAGAAAAATGTATATTAACTAATTATTTTCCATTTTAGCATCAACCAACACATCAACCTATTTCTTTTGTAACAGTCTCAATGGTATATTTAAGTAGAGAACAAAAAGCAGTAATCACTTATTTTATTTTCTAAGCCCTCCCTCCACCCCAAGCTCTTTACAGTAATACGGGCTAGGTGTTGCTTTTAGAGAAAAAAAACAGTCAATAAAGATTTTTGTGATATACTGTTCACTAAAATGTTAATTGTGTTGTGTCAAATTGTTGGTAAAAATCTTTTGAGCTATTATAATTAGCCACCCTCAATCCATTAAAAAAAACTTACTTAGGACCATTAATACGATCATGCAAACTTTAGACGACTCTGTAGAGGCTATAAAAACAAATGATAGTCGCATCTATTTTTGGTGACTACTTGATCCAAAATTTGTCGTTTTATCGCATTCATAGCAATTGAAAATTTAGAGGTTAGATGTCAAAAGTGGAAATATAATGTCATGTACTTGGAATGACATTTTCTTTTCAAATAAGTAATAATATACCAGGTGTTCCATTTAAAATAGGAAAGTTTGTGATAGGGCACAAATAAATATGTGAAACAATGACATACCTACGCATCAAATTTTATTTTAATATCTTAAAAACAAAAAAGTTATATAGGAATATATATAGTTATATATCCCTAGCCACCGGGTAGGGACACCCGGTATACTTTTTAAAAGAGTTTTGCGAAAATTAAGTCTAGATGACAATTTTTTTTTAAGATATTAGGCTACCCAAACCAGTATTAAAACAGACAAAACGGAATTTAAAACGACAATCTAAAATTGATTTATGCTTGTATGAAAAATATAAACGGTAATGTTATGTTAAATGATTAATAGAATAATTTTGTTAAATGGGTGGTAATTAGTTGGGTACTCGCCAAAAATGAAATTAAAAGTACTAAAAAACCAAAAAAAGTTAAAACAAGTAAAAACGATACTTTAAAATCGACGTTTCGGTGGCAAATCTGCCACCGTTGTCAAGATAAATTGAATACAAATAATAAAAATAAAAATTTACCATTATTAGGTTTTAAATTTTAAAAATTTTTATGTTTTTTTCAGGAGATTCTGAAATGTCTTTGACATTAAATGTCAAATATGTTTGTTTGGTTATAGTGTCATAGTGACATAGATAACTGGTTGCTGGTGTATTTATTGTTTATATTACAAAAAGGTGAATAGTTAGTTAATTTTTAGTCTTTCTGAAGATACTTCAGTATCAAGCAAAGGCAACCAAGTGTTATTTAAATTAACTGAAATTGATGCTACACAATTATCTTTATTTAATAATATATACGCACTTTCTTTGATTTTACGTTTTTAGAACAAGTTTCCGTTGCTAAAATGCTCGGAGCATCCCAGTTTATTTTATAATTGTTATCAAATGCGTGTTGGCAGATTTTTGATTTATGAAATTATGTGTTTTTAATGTATGATCTGTGTTCTTTTATGCGTTTGGCTAATGGTCTACAAGTTTCATTTCACCTATATAAAACTTATGGCATTCGCAAGGTATTTTATAAATGACATTTTTGTATTTTCATTTAAGTTGTATGGTTTTGTTTTTGTCGATTTTAAAATATTTTTTTACTTGTTTTAATTTTTTTTTTTGGTTTTTTATTACTTTTAATTTCATTTTTAGCGAGTACCCAACTAATTACCATCCATTAAATGAATCCGCCAAACTACAGAACATATCTTAAATAATTTTGTTGTTGTATATTGTTTTATTCGATGCTGATTATTAAATTTGCATAATTAGAAAAAGGACGAATAAAACTACTTTCTATTTATCAAAATTTAATTTAAATTAAGAATCCCTTAGGTTTACGATACGAACCGCTACTGAATTATTACACATAGAAAATGGAATTACAAACGCAAATGTAGCTTAAGTAAGCAAGTAATAGATTTTGATTAGTTCTGATTAATACTTGCTTTCATACACAGGGTGGTAAATAAATTGTTTTTTAAGAAACTTGTCATTGTATATGAACATCTATTCTCATCGGCATACAATAGACGGCCGCAGTGGGTTTAGCATTGTTCGACGTCCTATAGAAACATTACAGAAGCATCGATATCGGATCGCAGACAATACCCGGACATAATAATAAAGTTTTAATCTGGACGCGTTTTAGACAATGGGATGTGTTATTTTATTACGCTTTGCTTTGTGAGCAACCGGGATTACTATTTATTACCGCGGAAACAATGTATGGACGAAAAGGTAGCTTTCTATCTCAATGTGCCATGACCCAAATAGAGCTTTTATGAAGAAATAATCTTAAGATGAACTTATATCGTTTTTAAACTTGTTATTTCACTTTTAAAACATGTTGTTTATAATATTTAAAATAGGTTTACCCTAAAATTACCTAACAACCCTGAGCAAAAAATACATACCATGGATATTTAATATGCTTGCAAAATACGTATGTTCCCCATTTATTTTTTCCACAACCTTTGTCTATGGTAACGTACCGGGTGTCAAGTTATAAATTTTTACCCTAAATTTCTTATTTCTATTGTACAAAATAATTTAAAATATCAGTTTGTTAGGTTAATTTCGTAGTTTCCGAATTAGTTAACAGATTTTTATTATTTTTTAAGATATACAGGGTACGACAAAAGTATGATTCTTTTAAATGAAACACTTGAATAATTATTTCACAATTAAAAGATCTTTAAAAAACCTTTAAAAAAATACCACTTTTCAGATACCTAAGTATCTCAATTAGTTTTTGAAATATGGTCATGCAAATCTAAAGAATATCATTTTTAATTCCCATTAGAAACGTATTAAACTTACATCCCCCTAATTTTTCTAATTTTTAACGTATAAATGAAACAAAAACACCATTTTGTTAGGATGATTATGTAATATCTAAATGTTACATCAGAATTCTTTTTTTCCCGAGATATAGAGGATACGACAAAAAGTGTGATTTTTTTTAAAACAAAACACCCTGTGTATTGTGTACTGAGTCACCATTTGAAAGATAATTTAAAGACCGTTTCAAAAATACCATATTTGATGGGTCTATCTTTAATGGTTATGGAAATATGGTCATAAATAAAATTATTGGGCAATTATTACCAATTGAAATTTACACTTATTCTTTAGATTTTGATGACCATATTTCCAAAACTAATGGAGAGAGATATATCAAATGTAGTATTTTTTAAAGCTCTTGAAAAGATCTTTTAGTGGTAATATAATATACAGGGTGTACCATTTAAAAAAATTATACTATTTGTCCTACCTTGTTTATTTAAAAAAAATCTACATATTGATTAAAAAAACTACCGAATTTAGCCAACAGATTGATGTAATTATTTATTTTGTACGATAAAAAATAAAAAGTTATGGGGGTGTAAGTTTATAACTTGACACCTGGTACAAAGATATTTCTTGCTATAATCTAGCTAAAAAACTTTTAAAAAATGGTTGCTAAAAGTATTTTAATTGACATGACATTTACAATTTTTATCGACATTTCTTTTTTTTTTAATGGGTTTTATAACAGTATTTTAATATTTGAATACACATGGCAATAATTTAGTACTGCCATACTATCGCGTAGGTAAAAGGCAAGGAAGGCCAGAATTTGCTGCAGTAAAACTGTTTAATAAGATCTGTTTGGAAAGGAGAAAATTGTTTGTAAAAAATTAAGGAAAAATTTTCATTAGTGCTATGTAAATGCACATTTTATAATGTTTTAGTTAGGGATCCCTGGACTATTTTTCTAAGTCATTACTAAAAAGCTAATTTTTCGTGAGTAGCTTCATTTTGACGAGACGCCCAACTTTATTTCTTACAACAATTTTCGTTGATGGTAGCTTATAGGGGTAGCAAGGTTAAAACATGTTGATTTGACAAGTATAAAAACATTATTACTTACAGCGTAATTCGCTGTTAAATTCCGAAGATAATAATCTAAATAAACTAAAAAAAATTATGGTCCTACAAAATTAAAGGTTTTATTCAAAGAGTCCTCCACCACTAACGTGTACACATTGTCCTACAAATTGCGTGGTGCGTAATCCTCGTCCTACGCTTAAAAGATGTGGTACTAAACTTGATAAAAAATAATTACTAACCAGCTGAAACTTAGTGATTAGCTTTGTTTCAATGAGACGCCCAACTTTTTTCCTTACGACAATTTTCCTTGGTGGTAGATTACAGGGGTAGCAGGGATAAAACATGTTGATTTGATGAATATAAAAATGTATTACTAACAATTTCATTTTTTTCTATTGGTTAGTTAATATTTATTTAATTTAACACCTAGATTGTCCTAGAAATTGCGTGGTACGTTATCCCAGTCCTCCAATTCCATAATTATATGTAATTAAAAAATAACTTTTGCACCTTTTTTACCCGAATTTTAGGAGTACCTAACACCAAAGGTAACAAAATATAATTAAAAATATTTACAAATCTTGACGTTGATTATTTCGATTATTATAATCAAGTAAGTAACATACGTGAAAAATATAAATACAAAATTGTAGTTATAAAATGAAAATTTTGGTGATTAATGAGAAATTTCAGATATGGTTCTTTTTGATTTTAAAAATCTTCTTTATTTGACACTTTGCTATATTAAGAAAAGTATGAGGATTTATCACTTGGTCAATTTTCACATTTTTGTAGATCTTAAAGTCCTTGTACAAAATAAAACATTTTCCGACGTAACGTTTTTGCTTCTTTAAAAAAACAAGCGTTGCGTCATAAAATACCTGGTGTGTTTTAAATAGAAAAACGAACATTACAAATCTTGTCGGACTAGCAATTCATACCCGTTTTTTGTAGGACAATACCTAATGTAGACAAAAAACACCATAACTTAACACGTGATATCTTTGTCCTACAGTGAAAATAAAAAACATTTCTGGCATTGAAAACTTTTGAGGATTACGTACCACGCAATTTGTAGGACAATGTGGGTAATAAATTATATAAATATTAGTTATTCAAACCTTTCATTTTGTAGGACAAATATTTTTTCGGTTTATTTAGATTATTATCTTCAGAGTTAACAGCGAATTACGCTATTGGTAATATTTTTATACTCGTCAAAATCAACATTTTTCAACCTTGTACACCTGTAAGCTACCACCAACAAAAATTAATTTAAGAAAAAAGTTGGGCGTCTCGTTAAAATGAAGCTACTCACGAAAAATTAGCTTGTTAGTAATGACTTGTAAAAATGGCCCAGGGATCCCTAACTATTTAGGAATTATTTAAGTGTAATAGTATCGTATTTGTCTTGTACGTGTAATTTTATAGCGTACAGGAGTTTTTTAAGAGTAATAATAACTTATTTGGTTTCTAAATAATTTTAGCTTCAATGATAAATGTTTTAGAAGTATAATTAGCCATAACTTTAGGTGTATTGCTGTTTAAATTTAGTAGCATTTATAATTATCTAGACTAGGTATCACCTAATGACTTGTGCAAATACGAATTGTATACAGTGTGTCCCAGGATAGGTGTTACAAGAGGACAAATGGACAAATTATTTATACTGTATGTCAACTTATGGATATTACAATAATGGACCAAACATTTTAATGTTCAAGAAAGCCGTGTATGGCAAATGAATTTGCTTCTTAAAAAATAGGATTGTTCTTTGTAACAACTAAACCAGAAACATGTTAAATTATTTGGTATTTCTATTAGTTATCTGTTATAAGTTGTAATAGTATGTGAGTATGTTTTTACAAGAGGAGAATTAAAATGTGGCTTTTAAATAACATACCAAGCCGTTCTTGATACAAAACAGATAACTACCTTGTTTTCCATTATTAGTCATAAAATAAAAACTGTTTCCTAATTTTTTTTCGAATAATTTCAGAACGGCTTCAAATATTTAAATTTTTAAAGGAAATATGGTTAAACATAAAATTGTGCAACTTTGCCCAAACCGTTACCGTCTTCGAGATCGTAGTGGTACCCCTTGAATTTGCAATACCCTGTATTAATGAACAAAAAACAAAAATTTATTGTTAGATCATTACCTTTGTCACTTTAATTATCTCAAACTTTCCTAATAACGGTTTAATTGATTTGCCAAATGTGGGAACATTGCAAAGCATTTATTGTACATAAATATTGCTACAATCTTAAATATGTAAATTAGGCATGTAATTATAAATAAATGTTGTTTCAAAAGATATGTACTCAAAAAACAATAAACATTAATAACATAGAATATAGAAGTAGAGAGTTATGGTAAATTATTGTCTGTAAAATTGTGCCTTGCAAGCAAAAATTAGTCATACCTTATTAAATTATGAACAGTTTAATTCCTTTCCAATTTTGCGATGATGGGAATACGAAGCGAAGTTAAATATATGTGTAGGATGTCCGTATACCGTTGCAATTGCAGCGTACCTTGGTTTGATTTTCGCGGTTTGCTGCTAATTTTTGATGAAACGCAAAATGACACCAAAAGATTTTTCATAGCCATCTTCGTTTTTGGCAGACAGGGCGAAATTCGTTTTTTGTAACTTAAAACAAAAGTAAAAACTGATATTAGTAGATATTTTTATGTTAAATCTAGTGGTGTAGTTCCATTTTTAAAAAAATGGATTTTTATGGAACAGTACAGTAGTTGTAAATAAAGAACTTTTTTCGTAGACTGTGTCGATATTTTTATAATTTATAAATACGCAGTGGTATAAAATAATCGTTAGAAACTATAACGACAAATACCTTAAAAGTCATTTTTGTTAAATGAAATGAATGAAATAATGATAAATTTGTATAAGGATGTCTATTTCAAAAATTTATAGTTTTTGAAATATTATGAATTTAATTTATTATATCAATGTTTTTAAGTACGGCTTAGTTTGACTTTTAGTTGGCCAAAATGCGGCGTCACAGCTACCCCATACCTACTCGTACTTAAATGCATTTTGATAAATATTAAATCATTAATATTTCGAAAGCTTTTATTTTTTGAAGAATAAGGTAATAACAGATAGGGTTTTCCTGTCAAAAAAATATTTTTAAGGTTTTTGTCGTTATAATTTTAAGCGATTATTTTTGACCACTCCGTATTTATTAATTGTGAAAATATTGTTACAGTCTACTAAAAAGTTCTTTTTTTACCCCACCCCAACTCATATTAAAGGCTTTTGTTTAGAAGAAATTGATGGTTTTTGTTTAAAAGAAATTGATGGTTATGTAATGGCTTGCAAACGTCATTTTTGACATAAAATTTAAAATAAGTCATAAACGGTTCGACTTAGGTATGGAATATTATACATAAATTATGTTTAGAATTTTACGCAGAATCTAAAAATTAAATTATATACAGGGTGTTTCGAAATTCATGCATCAAATTTAAATGGCACGTCAAAAGTAAGCCCATGTTTTCTATATTAACTTATGTCCGGAAACGCTTTCTTTTAGAGATACAGGGTGTTAAGATTGTAATAAAATAAAAACATATTTTTATCATAATGTTTAAACCACTCTAGATATTTATTTGGTATTGGGTATATTGCTTAACAGCAGCAAAATTCATTTTTATTGTAAAATATTTAAAATAAAATACCAGTGACGTCTGTACCATATTTGTCTTGACTTTTTCTAAAATAAAAATTATTTTTAAAATCCTCATTGAATTTGAAACAATTTGTGGTTTTTATTTTTTAATATTTCTGACCAATATGTTACGGACGTCACTGGTATTTTATTTTAAATATTTTACTTAAAAAGAAATATCTTTTGCTGCTGTTAAACAGTGTACCAAATACCAAATAATATCTTGGGTGGTTTAAAAATTATGGTTATTTTTTTTCTTAGAATTTTAACACCCTGTATTTCTAAAAGGAAGCGTTTTCGGATATATGTTTATAGAGGAAACCAGGGCTTATTTTTGACGTAGAATATGCATTTAAATTTGATACATGAATTTCGGAACACCCTGTATATTATTTAATTTTTAGATTCGACGTAAAATTCTAAACCTAATTTATGTACGTTTAATTATTATGTTTCATTTAAAATATGGAAGTTGACATTCACTTCCGGTATAACCGGAAGTGGTAGAGCCGTCAAAGTATTTTAGTTATATGTCCCCCACTGACTTTATATTGTTATTATATTTTTAAAATGTTCTCAAACGTACTTTTTGAAAAATCAATTGCGGCAATTCACCCTGTATATTTTTTTATCATTAAACAACGGCGGATATGAGCTTTTTAAACATTCATAATTCTTATGACCCAAAATTATTATTTTTTAATTTAAAATTGAATTTTGCATAGTGCGCCAAGATAAAGTCGGTCTAACCAACGAAAAAAGATAGCCCTTACTTTATTTTACCCCGTCCAGCACCCCTATTCACCCCTTGGAGCCCTAAGTTTGTTCACTTAATAATTAATTAAAAACTAAATATATTGAAACAGCGCCACTATAAAACTAAACTTTAAACAGTTTTCAAAATCAGTAGGTATATATTCATGATTTTTAAAAGAACAATATATTAAAAATTGTTAAAACTTTAAGCTTCTTAGTTTTGCAAAATCTGAAAATAGTTTGACATTTGCGTCATGAGTGATCTAAGTAACTGGTGTATTTATTATTTGTAAGACAAAAAAGGTGATGGGGTGGTTGATTTTTGGTTTTTCTGAAGATACTTCAGTTTCAAGCAGAGGTAACCAGGTGTTATTTAAATTAACTGAAATTGATGCTACACAGTTATCTTTATTTAATAATATGTACGCACTTTCTTTTATTTTGCGTTTTTTAGAACAAGATTCCTTGGCTAAAATACTTGAAGCGTTCCAGTTTATTCTGTGATAACAATTACAGTTATTATTCTATATTATAACCTACTACATAAAATTCAATTTTAAAATTAAAAACAATAATTTTGGGTCGAAAAATATAAAATTACTATTAGGTATTATATATATTTGAAAATGTTTTATCTGCCATATAATTTAATAATTAAGAAATATACAGAGTTCCATAAGAAAAATTATTTGTTTGGTTCATATCTGGAAAAATATAATATGTTTTAATAACCTAACTACATCACTCGATTTTACGTAAAAATATCGACCAATATCAGTTTTTAGTTTTAGTGTATGTTAAAAGACAACTTAAATACGGAGGAGCGGGTCCCAAAATGGAAAAATATGATTTTCGCCTTGTATATCAAAAACTAAGAGAGACAAAAATGTTTTAGAAACATCTTTCGTTTCATCAAAAAGTAGCAACATTTCGAGAAAACCGCAAGTCTCTAACTCTAATAATAACCAAGATACCCTGCAATTGCAACGAAATCCGGCACTCTGTACAGGATTTTTCATTTTTAATGGTTTGACGGTATGGTCTCTTTAGAATGTATTTCTTTTTTTAACACGCTTTTATTAACTTGGGTTGTAACTATCTGGCTGCCTATGTAACGGAATCTTTGAGCCTAATTTTAACCAACTTCCAGCTATTCGATTTCTTTGAAACTTTGCACACGTATTAAGCACCCATGACAATGCAATAATCTGCAAACAGTATCCCGTTATCCTGATTAGGACAGTCAGGATAAAAAAATTCCATTTTATTATAAAAACAACACCTAGGTTGCCATCTGTTGGCAACATTTCAAACTTTGCTATTAAATGAAGAAGAAATTTTTTAGTGGGTTGCAATATGTTGGCAACGGTCCAAACATTGCCTGGATTGCCATCTGTTGGCAAAATTTCAAACTTTGCTACTTAATGAAGAAGAAATTTTTTAGTGAGTTGCAATCTGTTGGAAAAATTTTAAAATTTGTTACTCTTGTTCATTAAAAAATTTTTTCGCCATTTTGTCAAGAGTAGCAGAAACTAAAAAATTAAAAATAATTAATAGTTTAAAAAACTAAAAAACACGCTTTTATATGCAACCGAACTAAAAATTAGAAAATAATTTTTCATTAAAAAAATATTGTCATTTCATAGTAAAAAGCGTGGGGTGATAAATATATTAAATGTTATAATTATTATATTTGCAAATATCTATGATGGAAAAGTTATGAAAAAATAGTAAAATGCACCCCACGCTTTTTACTATGAAATGACAATATTTTTTTTAATGAAAAATTATTTTCTAATTTTTAGTTCGGTTGCATATAAAAGCGTGTTTTTTAGTTTTTTTAAACTAATAATTATTATTTCTAATAATTAATTACTACCTAATAAAAATATTTTAGGTTTAAAAAAAGTGTAAGAATATAAACATGCAGAAAATGTATTTTATTAAAGTAATATTTCTATAAAATTTTATTGTTCTATAGCTTTTAGTTTTTTTTTAACACGCTTTTATTAACTTGGGTTGTAACTATCTATCTATCAATCTATCTATCTATCTGGCTATGTTTGTAACGGAATCTTTGAGCCTAATTTTAACCAACTTCCAGCTATTCGATTTCTTTGAAACTTTGCACACGTATTAAGGACTCATGACAATGCAATAATCTGCAAACAGTATCCCGTTATCCTGGTTTGGATCGCCAGAAAAAAAAATTCCATTATATTATAAAAACAACACCTGGGTTGCCATCTGTTGGCAACATTCCAAACTTTGCTACTCAATGGCGAAAAAATTTTTAGTGGGTTGCCATCTGTTGGCAACATTCCAAACTTTGCTACTCTTGACAAAATGGCGAAAAAATTTTTAGTGAATAAACTGGAGCATTTATTTTTAAAAAATTAATTGATATAACGACTAAAAATGAAAAATAATTAATAGTTTAAAAAACTAAAAACACGCTTTTATATGCAACCGAACTAAAAATTAGAAAATAATTTTTCATTAAAAAAATATTGTCAATTCATAGTAAAAAGCGTGGGGTGCTTAATATATTAAATGTTATAATTATTATATTTGCCAATATCTATGATGGAAAAGTTATGAAAAAATAGTAAAATGCACCCCACGCTTTTTACTATGAATTGACAATATTTTTTTTAATGAAAAATTATTTTCTAATTTTTAGTTCGGTTGCATATAAAAGCGTGTTTTTTAGTTTTTTTAAACTATTAATTATTTATATTAAATACATTATTTTTGCGTCATCTTTGTATCACGATATCTCCCTAATGGTTAACTTTTCACCCCATGTCTATACAGAAACTCTCATTTTTTTAACTTTTGTTATATTCTTTGACAGTGGTAAATAACCATACTTCTGGACTTCTCAACACCGGAACCAGGACCGACGCTCACTGCAGCATAGTGGCGAACTACTTAACCACACGCTTAAGTACGCAAACAAAGTCATACTAAGAAAATCAAACGAAAGATGCAAATATAAATTACTATTGGATGGTCTTCTTGTTGAGTACACGCCTGGAAAGAATGGGACCGCTTCGGTCCTGGTCCCGGGGTATACGAGCTGACCCTGTTCAGCCCTATTGACCCCTATGAACTGGCCGGTCGCCTGAAACAAAATAAAAGAAAAACCCCCAAAAACCCAAAAATTCTAATTAAAAACGACGTTTCGGTGGCAAGTCTGCCACCGTTGTCAAGTTAAAAAATGAAGTTAAAAATAAAAATAAAATATTAACTAATATTTAAATTAAAAATGATTAAAATTTAGATTATTTTTGTATCTTAAACTGAAAATAGTTTGACATATGTGTTATGAGTGACATAAGTAACTGGGGTATTTATTATTTGTAATACAAAAAAGGTAATAAGTTAGTTGATTTTTAGTTTTCCTGAAGATACTTCAGTATCGAGCAAAGGCAACCAAGTGTTATTTAAATTAACTGAAATTGATGCTACACAATTATCTTTATTTAATAATATATATGCACTTTCTTTGATTTTGCGTTTTTTAGAACAGGTTTCCTTTGCTAAAATGCTCGAAGCATCCCAGTTTATTCTATGATTGTTATCAAATGCGTGTTGGCAGATTTTTGATTTATAAAATTCTGTGTTTTTAATGTATGATCTGTGTTCTTTTATGCGTTTAGCTAATGGTCTACAAGTTTCACCTATATAAATTACTAAACACAAATAATCTGTTAAGTTAATTAATTTATCCTTTGTATAATGTATTACTAAATTTGTTTTTTTTTGTTAAAAAGTGCCGATTTATTGTTTATACGATATTTAAACGATAATTTATATATTTTTCCATACGTACCTACTGCTAATAATACATTTTATTTAGACTATATAACAATATCTGGCATTACTATATTATTATTTTTTTTGTTTTATATACCTGTATAGTAAAACCAAAACAGTATTCATAAATTACAATGTATATTAAAAAAGCTACATTCATACAAGTATAATAACAAAATGCATGCATTACAAAAGAAGTCAAAACAATAGCAAATGATCAGTCTTTGTTTTATAGGTTCTATATGAAATTTTGAATTATTTAATTTAACATAATATAAGGTGTTCCTATAATCAATGATCCAAAACTACATTATATAGAGTGTAGCAAGATTTTTATTTTTCTAACCAAACTTCCTTATTAAGGAATTTGCATTTGAGCTCCTGTATCTTATATCCAGTTTCCCTAAATCGCTGGAATATTCTGGATAAATTAACTAGATCAATGTCTAGAAATAAGAATAGGTCACTCCATTGCTTTCGTTGTTACGCGCGTCACCCAATGATTTCAAGAATAAAACGGATAGCTATTAGAAACCGTTCCCTACGTATTTTCAATAGACCTGCGCGAGAATTTTTAACCCCACACTGGGAGGTTTACAGGGTGCACTTGCACATGCGCAGTTATTCAAATACTTGGGATTTTTATAGTTAAAAAAATGAGTTGGTACCAATGTCAAAACTTGCAGTAATTTATTAAATATAGTGTTTACAACACTGAAAGCATTTACTTCACCAGAGACAGGACCACACTCGTCGTAATTTGGGATTTTCCGATCGTAAAATCCACCAGCCAGCCAGAATTAGTAATTTGGTGATAGTTTTTGTTTGGTTTCTGTGATTTTCCTCTTATATTTTTGCAAAAATAGTACTAAATCATAATTCGTTGTATGGTGTTCTTTTGCAAAGTCAAGAAGCCTGGAATTCCCTATTTCAGATAATATAATTTTTACTTATCGGGTCCACAGCCAAATTTAATATTTGTTAATCGTGTGTTTTTTTAGCTTTGATCACAAGTCTAAGGTCATGTTTGCCCTAACCCTGAAAATATAAACAATATTTCAAGCATCTACTAGCTATTTATAAATTTGACGTTTTTTCATAGTTGCCGTTTCGGTGCCGCTCTCGCCACAGTTTGTAAAGTGTTGAAAGAAACTAATATTGATATACAAGCCTAATACAGCGTCGCGCAACGATTGCATTAAACGCCTTAAGTTTAACTGAACAGAAGTTGCTTCTGCAGCGGGAGCGTAATGTTAACTCAATAAATTCACCTGATTCACCTTTATTTATAATACTAGTTACACCAAATACACTAAAATAAAGCAATCGTTATTTAACGAAATATAATAATATAATAACTAAATAATCATTATGTTATAAGGTTTATTCTGTAAAATTATTCTCAAGCGTTTTATCAAAACCATTTAGTTTTGTTGTGTCAAAGCAGTTTTACGAAGGAATATATTAATACAAATATTATTATTCAGTTTTAAGGTTAAGTCAAAAAGGGTTCTTATAACTTAAAAATGGTGTTTGTACAAAAAACCCGAATTGGATTTTAAAATTATAGCCTCAAAACACGGTCGTAAGATAAATTTAATTAAAATCGGCGATGCGCTCGATACGTAATAAACTGACAAAAAGCAGCATCCAATATTTAACCCGGTTTACAGTTTAGATATTTTCAAGAATATGAATACCGGTTGTTTCTCACAGATGGTTCCCCTCTATATTTTTTTACCTTTTAAGATAAAAATATGGAATTTAATATATTTGAGATACTACTTGGATTAATTGATCTATTTACTTGTTTTTGTTACTTCCGGTTTAACCGGAACTGACTGCTATTTTAAAATGTTTAATGGCACCACCGCTGCTGTCAAAAATTTGTTTTTTTAAATTCCAATCTAAAGTGCCATGATTAGGCTAAAACGGTTTATTTTAAGTCAAGTAGTCAAGGAAAAATAAAACTAGTCGTCTTTTGTTTTTTACGACTTTTTTTTGCAAATTCAAAGTGGGGAAAATCCTACTTATGGTCATAACTCTTTTCTTTTAAATGGAAGGAGGAAGCTCGTTAGAATATCCTATAAGATCATTTTATTTTGAATTGTTGGGTACCATATAGGCGGAATTTCGGAAAGGTTTTTATTGTAAAAGCATTTAATAAAAATTTTCTTAACCGACCATTGTGCTACATGGTAATATCGATTTATGACAACCTCATGAATTTATTTTTTGAAATAAATGCTCTTTTAAGGTATGCTAATGAGACACGCTCATTATATTAAAAAAAGAAGTTTCATAAATAGGATTTTGCACACTTTGACTCCGCGTAAGAAATCGAAAAATATAAGACGGGTAATTTCATTTTTTCATGGCTACTTGACTTAAAATAACCCGATTTAATCATGGCACTCTGGGTTGAAATCTAAAAAATCAAATTTTTGACAGCGAAAGTGTCAAAAATGACATATGAGGTGACATTTTCTTCAGAATGTCATATTCTATCGAAATAAGATAAAATATACCGGTAGTCCATTTTAAATTTTAAAGTAGCAGTCATTTCTTGTTAAACCAGAAGTAATAGAAAGCAATTGGATGGACCAATCCATCCAAAATTTTATGAAATAACGATATAGGTACCATGATATGTTTCTATATGAAAAGTTAAAAAGTTATAGGGTGGAACCACCTGTAAGAAACACCCAATATGAACCTATAATAAAATGTATAATTATGTTATCCAACAAACAAAATTACTTGGCCTATTATCTTTATAAATAAAACCAATACAAAGTGTTAAAGCCGGTCCTGTTGGGTGATTATTTGCTAGCAGGCTGTAAAATCTCATTCAGCATTACCGTTTGCAACCTGCGCAGAGCCCATACAAGGGTAATTCAGATTCTCGCTGCATTCATCCATATTATTCTTTAAATCATTGGCGTCACCCTGCTATTTTTTTGCTCTCGAAATTATATCTCATTTTCTATATTAATTTAACTAATTTAAATGACTCTGTGATATTAATATGTAAATTGCTTATAGTTGGGTATTTTTCGGGTGTTTTTCGACGAAACAAGTATATCGGCGGGACTTTGGATAAAAATTTTCATAGATGTACATCTACGGCCAGAAATGTCAAATCGACTAAAAACGACGCCATTTTCGTTTTTGCATGGGTGTCGAGACGCATTTAATTTTTTACTCGACGGATATTCAATTTTCCCCTTTAACTCTGTATATTATTAATGTTAGAAAACCCCACATGCGTCATTTTATTTCCAATGAAACGCCTAACAGACATAAATATAATTATATGAAATTATTTATACTGGGTGCCTAAAAATTTGTTTAAAAATATTTTTTTCCTTTTTTTTCTCTTAAATTTAAGACAATTTTCTGAATAAAAATTCGTAAGGGCGGTAGTTGATGTGGGATTTCAGTACAAATATTCTTTTTATTTATCTTATATATTCTTGTTTAAACTGTAAAATATTTATTAGAATCCCGGTATTTTTGAGAACCAAACAAAAAAAGGTTCACTACTTTTCAATTTTCAAATTTTAAAACTAACTTTTCATTAGGAAGGATCGTTATGCCGCCCCTTTACATTCATTTTTCCGCCCCTCTAAACATGCCGCCTGAGGCGGTCGCCACACCGGCTCACACCTCGGGCCGGCCCTGGTTCACCTACAGAGACAGCTTACAGTATAATTATTAAAAATAGGGTTCTTTGGAAGAGAAAAAATTTAAAATAAAAGTGTATCTTAAACATTTCATTATTCTCAATTTTACCATAGTTAGACATAATTTCATGCTGGTAAATTATTAAACAGCAACATATAAACAGTGTCGTGCAACAAAAAAAAAATGGTGATGAAAGTACTTGGAGGAATAGAGGGCGCTTTTAGGAAGATTTCAAGTTAAAAAAATATATTAATTTTAATACAAAAATTGTGACTGGCTATAGTTAAGGGAAGGGGGAAGGATGGGCAAAGAAAGCCGCCTAATTACCCTTAATTCTCTGTCCTCCCCTTCCCCTCTCTTTTATACCGGTTCCTTTTGATTTTTATATAAAAGATGTTCTCAGAAAGAAATGTTATTATTGCAATAAAAACTGATGAGAATAAACTAATCAAAATTTATATTTAGTATATATAATCAGTGGCGTACCTAGAGGTATCGTGCCTCGGGGCGAAAAGCAAGCAAAGTTGTGGCCCTTTTCTTACATTTTTTGAGCAAACTTTCAAGACGCAAAAAAAGGTCCTCACCCTCCAAATGGGCCTCCTTTCAGCTTAACATAATATAGTTTACCAAGATTGGGGCCCCCTTTTCTATTTTGGTAATACTAAAAAAATCAAAATGCAAAAAAGCCCTATTTTGTATTAGGACCTCCATGGGGGCCCACTCAACCTTGGGGCCAGAAGCGGACCGCTCCCCTCGGTACGCTAGTGTTTATTTAGTTGAATTATTTTAAAAAATTAATAAATTGTTCTGATTTAAAGACTTTATTAACAAATTATATACATATAAGAGACAATTAAACGTATTTCTGATTGAAAATAATTATCTAATATAAATTATACTAACGTATATTATAAAACCACAGTAAAAATAAACAAATTTGGTTTATTATACAGGGTGGTCCCCAAGTAATAGGCTAAAATTTATCTAGAACATTGTAAATTTAAAATATTGCGACTTAACTGAACTTACCTTACTTACTTACTTACATTGATACAAATGTTGATAATAACTGGGACAAAATTTAAAAACGATATTTAAATTATTGTCTAATATTTAATACGTTTTAAGTACTGAAATAAATTTCAATATCTAAGGGTTCTCTTACATAAGCTGTTTAGACTTGATGTTCATTTTTAGGTGTTTACTAGAGGACGCTACCTACACTACTTTAAATTTCTCCAAAACGTGGAAACTTTTTTGTGCTTTCCTGTATGCACCATCCGAGTATAATATTTCTCCCATGCTTTCTACATAAAAAGATATACTTTGTAAGAATTCCTCTGAGCAACCGTTTTCTAGATATTCACGCTAAAGTTTTTTACTGCAATCTAAAAGTGCCTTAAAAACACCGTATTAAGGTCTGGCGACACATAACCGCACCAAGGCAGCACCGAGCCCGGATTCACATAATAGAGGAAAGTGGGGCAAATTAATTCGGAAAAATTCAAAAGCACTTTTTATGCTCTTAAAAAGAAAAAGCATTTTTGTCAGAAGCTGAGTTTATTGTTTTATGTATGTATAATTCTTTGCAGAGGCGTAGCTACCGCCGTATCAGCCGTATCAATGATACGGGGTCCCCGGGCTATGGTGGCCCCCAAATGCGTGTAAGCAAGAATTAGTGGTAGAAAATTGTAAAATTGTCGTTTACATTGGAAAAGGTATTTTTGATAGAAACGAAAAAAGCAATGCTGAAATAAGAAAAACGATGTTTTTCGAAAATGAGGCCCTTGTTTTTTTGGCCCTTCAAGGGAAAATTGGGGACCTTTATTTTTTTTCTTGGTCTTCATAATTTCTTTGGGGCCCCCTAACTGATAACTGATATGGGGCCCTCCAAGGCACGTAACGCCACTGACTCCTTGTTTAAATTAAATAGATTTTTCTACTTATTTTTGTTTCTTTTATCCAAACTTTATGTGTAGTATAGGTAAAACTGCGTAACATTATGTGTATAGGTTTATTGTATGATCAGGTGTAATTTAAAACGTAGTATAACAGACTCATATTACTGCAATTCTATTAAATACAAAAGTTTTTTTTTACCGCATGTCCGTATATTTTACCAGCAAGACGCACGGCTGCAGTCTCGTTGCGGTTATGTGCCGCCAAACCATTAGCTGTAACTACAACTGCCTCAACATAAACGATTAATTTCTTGTAGTTATTCATATACTTTTTGGTTGCACTAAACCACTTAAATACAAATATCGATTGGTTTTGGATAAAACATCGTAAGCGACATTCTTCAATTTTACGGAAACCGATTTTTTTTTTTTTTCATTGAGTTATTTGTAAACAAAGTTGGTTAGTGTGCCTACGATGTTTTGCCAAAACCCATCGCCACTTTAATTTCTTGTGAAAAGTACCCATACACAACATGGTAAAAAAACAAAAATAAACAAATATTTGTCTTAAAATGAATAACCAGTCGTGTATTTTATCGGAAATTGTCATTTTCCTTATTTACAAAGGTCACAATTGTTTGTTTTTAATTTTGGATTCTATTTTACGTTGTTTTGGATACTTTTTGTATCACCTAAAGTGGATTTTTTCTCGAAAACAAGGCGAGATACGAAGAAAATATAAAAGAGTAAAAAGTTTTTTAATTTTTAATTGCCTAATTGGAAAAATATATAAAAAGTCAGTGGAGTACTTTTTTCTTAATAATATTGGCTGTGGTGTCCACTGAGACGTCACTGGATCCAATAATGTAAGTCTAGATTAAGATTTACAAGCGCCCTATTACATTGGGCGCATTCCGAAGCCCACCGCCTTACCTTTAAGTAAGCGGAGGGTCAAAAATAAAGCCATAGTATTGGTTTAATTTAACATTTTTGACACTCCGCTTACCTAGCGGCTAAGCGGCTGATTACTCCTGAATAAGCCCATTTATTGAGTCTACCTTATTTTAATTAAATCGAATAAAGCGTTTTTAGAATATTTATACAATAACAAAACTATTTTAGTGCAATAGGACTAATACGATTTTTGTCCCGAAATCTCTATCTCTCAATGCATTGTGCAGCGTAACGAACAACCGTTGGCCGGTGATGTTTGTTTAGTGGTCCTCCATTAATCACGCGAGGCTTAAATAGGGGTGGGGAGTTCGAAAAAATCACCAGAAATCACAAGGGGGGTAGTGTAGGGAAGATATTCCGTGTATTTATTTTTTTGTTAAAAAGCTTGCAATTTTAATGTCTAAATTCATAAATGAGAAGGGAAATCGAGAAATACATCATTTTAAAGCTCTTGAAGAGTAATTTACAACCCTAGAATATAAAGTCAATATCTTCACCTACTACAAAATGGCAGTACATTAAAAAATAGCCAAATACCTGATTGGGATGGTCATATTTCCTTAACTGTTAAGGTTAGATGTTATATTTTCTTAAAGCTCTTTTAGAAATCTTTTTAATGGAGATAATAGTGATTAGATACAGGGTAGGATAAAAAGTGTATTTTTATTTAATGAAGCACCGTGTATATTGTATTACCAATAAAAAGATCTTTAAAAGAACTTTAAAAAATACTACATTAAGTTATAAAGGTTATAAAGTACTTGTCAGGAGCTTTAAAATAATGTATTACTCAGCTCCCTTCCACAGAACTGAAAGTTTTAGAGGTATGTGGCTCCCTTCTCATTTAAAAATTTGGGGTTCTGGCCCTGGTAGTTAAGGGGTTATTGGATCGCCGTTTTTCGCAATTTTTTGTTAAAAACTCTCTTCCTCAATAAGTATTTTAACTTTTTTCGATGATTTCTTAAAATGTGTTATTTTAAGTTATGGTATAGGTACTACTTTTGATGAAACGAGAGCCTTTTCTATTGTATTGTGACTTCGTAATCCCTTTGCTGAACTTGAATTTTTTATGATACAAATATTTTTCAAAGAGGTGGAAGGCTGCACGTGTTTAACCTTTCCTTCAAGAAAGGTATAAAACCATTGACATTTCAACACGGATGGACCGGCCGAGGTTACCGATCATTGATTCCATAGCAGTGCGACTGAATGAGAGGAAAAGGATGAAAGTAGTTGGGGCAAAATCTATTTGACATTTATGATTCATGGCAAAATATCGTTAGGCACAATAAATGAAATTTTTGCGATATTTCTCCAAAACTCTAGATCATTCTTCAACCTTCCACCACACTATAAAAGAGCAACGGAAACCTCCGATTTGGTTAGTATTGATTCGACTTTTGTGCTGTAAACTTTGAGGCATTGGCAACTAAAAATTTTGTTATTGTTGTAACCATAGTTAAGTTTTATTGTTAATAAAGGTATGAAAACGAAAGTACGTGTTTTTATACGAGGTATTTCGTAACAATATCATGATCTTTAATTTTAATTAAAAATTATTGTTTCTCAATCCTCATGCTTTTTTATATAAGGCTAACCACTTTAGAAAACTAATCATTTACTGCGAGAATTTTACTTTATAGAATGCTTATCTTATCCACCATTTGTTAAAAAAAAGAATCTAAGAACATAGAAAGTGGTGTCTTAAACACTTTAATAAACAAATTACCATTTGAATTACATATTCCTGGTTATCAGTTTTGTGGACCAGGAACCAAATTAGGTAAACGACTATAAAGGGTTGATAAAAGAATAAATCCTTTAGATGAAGCTTGTAAAGAGGATGATATTGCATATTCCAAGACAAAAAAAAATAAAAGGTAGACATGATGATGATAAAGTCTTAGCTAAGAAGACTTTTTCAAGGTTTAAATCCAAGGACGCTGGTTTTGGGGAGAAAACAGCTGCTTTAGGTATTAGCAGTGCTATTAAAGTTAAAACTAAATTAGGAATGGGTATTAGAAAAATAAAAGAGGGACTCGAAGACGACGTAGAGGTAAGGGAATTTTCTTTCCTCAAGCTATTGCAAAAGCAAGAAAGGAACTTTAAGGAAAAAAGTTTAGAAGTTTAAGGGACGAGTGATACCTCCTAAGAAACGAATAATACCGATTCCAGTTTAGAAGTTTAAGGGAAAGTGCTAAATCAGCACTATCAGCAATAAAGAAAGTTGGACGAGTGTTACCATTTACGTCTGGCGCCTACCCTAGCATTGATCCCGAATGTTGCCGAATTGATGATTTTTGGCATTCGGAGGTTTTTTGGGGCGCTGATTACGTATCTGAAAGAATGTTTAGTCGACGTTCTGGTCAGTTTTAGTTAGTTAACTCTAGTTATTATTAAAAAACTAACCTATATTTTCATAAAAACAAATATTTTTCCTTCTTTCTGCATCTTACAACAGTCGTGCTGCGATTCGGGATCAATGCTAGGGTAGGTACTAGACGTTAGTAGTGTTACCTCCTAAGAAACGAATAATACCGATTCCAAAATCTGCACTGAGAGAAATTTCTAGCAACCATAATTAAAGTTTTAATAATCATAACTAAATTATCTCAGTTAAATAGGGGACAGATAAGATCAGTTAATGCCATAATTAAAGTTGACTTTCAACTTCCAAATTAGTTACTATAACTAAGTCGGCTTAATAACCGAAAAATATCTGATATGTTAGCGACCATTATTTGGCATTGGTAGTGTGGTTATTAAAGTCGTCTAGTTACCGCTGTTAGTCCATGACATTATGGTAATTAAGTCATTTACTTTTTACTACTCAATGGACTTAGTTGTGACTGATATTCAATCTTATTATCAGTATTACTATATCAACATTATGATCAATATTGTAATGTTAATGGAATTAACTAAAGAGCTTTTGTATGATTATAATTTTTAAGACTTAGGGTAATACCTAAGCTTTAATTAAAGTAGAAAAAATGTAGCTTGCTGGAATATACAGGGTGTCCAGTTCTATCGCGCTTCCTTAGGGAGTTATTGAGGTTTATAGTTAGAATATAAAAAATAGTTGAGGTTTAAAGTTAGAATATAAAAAATAGTATTTCATTAATAACTTTTGAACGGTTGCCACAATAATAATGATATTTAGGCATTTAAATTAACTCGTACCAATGCTTTATTCCATAGGCAAACGATGCGCCGTAAGTCATAATTATACAGGGTGAGACGAATTTTTTCGTTTATTTCATGCATTTCTTACAGAGGTAAAAAATACATTTTGGTTTGACCGTATAATTTCTCTATCATTTTTGTACAAAAAGGTATACTTTATTTAAATTGATACCTTGGACTGTTTTTTATATAAACGAATTTTAAATCCAGACATACCCCCATTTTGTATGTAATAAAAAAATCAGTTTTTTGAGAAAATTATTAAAATATGGTAAAATTTTTAAAAAACAGTCTTTATTTGTGTTATAAAGTTTCAAAGGCCTTTAAACACCATTTTTAATTTTTTTAAACCACATTTTAATATTTTCCTTAAAAAATGGATTTTTTTGTTATATACAAAATAGGGGTATGTCTAGTTTTTAAAATGCGATTTTATGAAGAATGGTCCAAGATATCGATTTACATAAGGTATACCTTTTTTGTACAAAAATGATGAAGGAATTAACGGTCAAACCAAAATGTCAAATTTTTAATCTCTGTAAAATATGCATATAATAAACGAAAAAAATCGTCTTACCCTGTATAATTATGAATTGCTGCGCTATCATTTGCCTCTGGAAAAAATACTGGTATGAGTTTATTTAAATGCCTAAATATAATTATTATTGGGGCAACCGTTTAAAAGTTATAAATGAAATACATTTTTTTATTCTAACTTTAAACGTCAAAAACTCCCTAAGAAAGCGCGATAGAACTTTTTTTTATATGAAGTACTAACATTATTTTGGCTCACTCTATCACTTCTACCATTTTTGACCTTACCTTTTGAGACACCCTGTATAAGCTTTAGTTATTGTAGTATATGGCTTTAGTTGCTTCAGCAAATAAGCTCTAGTTCCTGTAGCAAATTAAATTTATAAAATATATATGGTCAAGGGAGTATATGGAGAAGTATTAGGAATTAAAATCTATAAATTTGTATGTATAGGTATATATTACAAGTGTGATAAGTGGATGAGGTAGGTTTTTTTGGCTTATTACTTTAACCAACGCCATTTGACTGATAAACGAGTAAAAAATATATATTTTTAAAAACCAAATATTTTATTCCGTTTTTCTATGTTTGTGGTTTGTTTTAGCGTTGTGCAGTTTAATAATGGCCAACAAACGTACTTTAACGGAATGGGGCTTTAATCAAAGTGCTATAAAAGCTTTTAAAACTAAGCATTAAAAGGATTTGCAACTTCCTCATTAATAATAGTAATTATTTATTCTTTTATTTTTGCGATTAAAATTGGGTTACTGGGCAAACCATTTCCTCTTCCGTGGCTGGGCGGGGTAAAACCATGGTAAAGTGAATGTCTAGAAATTAAAGTGGGTTTATTACGTTTTGCTTGACAAAATTTGAGCAGTTTCTGAAATTTTATTATAAAATAGGCATTCTAAATAGCAAATAAAAAAGCGAAATATTCACGTTTTGCAAAAATATAACTGTTAAATAATTGCCATTTATGACTGAACATTTAAAATTTTAAAAACGTGTGTCCGCAAAATCTATTGAACCTGCTTTAATTTCTGGACATTCACTTTACATCGTCTTTTACCATGGACTTACCCCGCCCAGCCACGGAACAGGAAAAGGTTCGCCCAGCACACAAATCACTTCGCGGTCCCAAAAGTTTGTTGATTCATAAATAAATAAAAAAAAACGAATATCTAATAGTATTAGGAAGGTATTTTTCTGCCTTTATTAATGGAAACTTTATTTTATGCATTTAATAAACACAAATAATAAACTTAATTACCACAATTAAACCGCAACATAATAGTAAATCTGGTAAGATTTTATTAACACGTAAATGGATTGTAACTAAACCAACTAGTTAGTGTTATGCAGAAATGTATTAACAGTATTACCTTGATTTCAGAAAGACAACTTTAATAGTTGTAGAAAGATCAATCTAATATCATTATTAAAAAAATAGCTATGTTACCTAAAAATAAAAGAATGGTTATTAACGAAGCAACTGAAAGGTAGTTTAATTAACTGTTTTCTTTCAGTGTGGTGGATTCTTACCGCTTATACCATTCTTTGCTGGATTATCCGCTTTAGGGGCACTTAGGGGAGAGGCAGCTGGAATCGCGAAAGCTGAAAATGATGCAAAAGCAGCAAAACAAAAACTTGAGGAAGATAAGAGACATAATCAAATGATGGAGTCCATAGCAGTAGGAACAAAGGAAAGTGGCTTTATATAAACCCATATATAAAACAGGTTGTGGATTATTTTTAAAGCCGTATTCAAATAACTGTTAAAATATATACCTCCAAAAATACTTACAATTTATGATTTAATTAAATAAGCTAAATTGTTAAAAATAACAAATTTTCGGGGTATATTTATGAGGGATAAGCTGCCTCATAAAATTAAAAAATATGAAAGTGCTATTGTAAATCTTGATGATGATAGTGGAAGGGGAACTCATTGGAAAGCATATACCAAAAAGGGAAAGAATATAATATATTTTGATAGTTATGGTAATTTGGACCACCCCTTGAATTAATTTCATATTTTAGCAGCGATGGAATAAAAACAATTGTAAAATATAATCATGACCAATATTGTGTGGGGTATATGGGTTTTAATAATTTTAATATTTATTTAATTATTTCGGCATTAAAGAAATCATATCCAAAAAATTCAAACAAATAATGGAAAATATAGTGCAAGGTTTTTTGTCACTAAACAATAACAGAGTCTAGGTTATATTATTTTATTTAGGGTCAACAACGTGCTAAGTCACCAAAATACTAAATTCAACTTGGTATATATACAGAAATTGTCCTAATAAGTTGAGAGAAAGAAATTAGAAAAAATATTAGATAAGAAGTAGGTTGTAAAAGTGAAGTCAAGTATAAAGTTAAAGTTTTAGTTAAGCCCAGTACGGGCTACCCCTACTGGGGGGATGTCCGTACTAAATATAGTTAGTCAAGTAGTACCTGTAGTCTTATAGTGAAAGAAAAAGATAGTTTTATTATCCACCGGTCTCATGCTCCAAAAGATAGTTCCATATGGTACATTTGCCCCAAGTGACGTAAAATGGCCCTATGTATTTCAAAATTACACGTCACATAAGGTGGAGGTGCCCCTGTTCCCAGTGACCTTTGTGAAACGTCGGTTATGGTAAGCCAGTGGTAGCCAACCTTTTTGTATGCTGCGTGCCACTTTCGATATCCAAAATTTTGGGCGTGCCACTACTGCCACTCATTTTTGTTACAGCAATTTTTTATCATTTATTTTATATATTTTTATTTAATCTATAAGAAAAATTTAAAAAAACATATATTTACCTACTACTTTATTATCAATTTAAATAAAAAATAAAATGTTTACTCGTATAAAGTTAAAAAACAAAGATACATACACTAATGTTTTCGAAAAATAATAAACAAAAGTCAAAAAATGTAAATGAGTTTTTAATGTGGTTTTTGTAACTGAATATTTTTTTAAATGGTATCTATATCGGGAGAGAAATTTTTGAAGAAGCAAGTAAGATTAGGTGTTTCAAATGACTGTCTGTTAACGTTGACCGGTATTTATCATTTTCAAAAAGTGCCAGTTTAGGACAAAAAGCGGAAATATGTGAAAATAATGTTGGAAAAATACAATTTTTGCCCTGAAGTCGTAAATTTAAATTATTTAAATGTCCCATAATGTCTGTCAGAAAAGCAAGATCCCACAACCAATTTTCGTTTTTCAGAAGTGAGCACTCATTGGGGAGCTCATTGTTGTCCTCTAAAAACCTCAAAACACTCTCTAAGATCCCAAAACCTATTAAGAGCACTACCTTTAGAAAGCCAACGCACATCACAATGAAGAAGAAGTTCACCAATTTCCTCAGTTTCATCAGGAAGGAGACTACGAAGATGTTTTCGATTTAACGCCCGCGCTCGAATTTTGTTGATACATTGTAATACTGGGTTAACAACTGAAGAAAAGTCCAAATATTTGGCACAAAGACTTTCTTGATGTATTATGCAATGAAACTTGTAAATTTCTCTACCAATATAATTTTGAAGCAAAGCCACATCCCCTTTTATCTTCTCAATCATTGCCGGAGCCCCATCTGTACAAATGCTGTCAAGTTTTGCCCAATCCAAATTTTTCGTTTCGGCAACACTTTTTATTTCATTGAAAATATCTTCTCCCTTGGTATTACATAGTTGCCGCAGGTCGAGAAGTTCTTCTGTCACCTCAAAATTATCCTCTCTACATATCGAACAAAAATACTTAGTTGAGCATTGTCAGTTGAATCGCAACTCTCATCCAAAGCCAAAGAAAAATATTTGCAAGACGCGACTTCAGAAATAATTTGCCTATTATATACCGTTTTTTCTTTTTGTGAAAAATAAATAAGAGCAAATACCTACACTACAAATACTTCAGAACAAGTCGATCTTTTATTATCATGTATATTCGCGGGAATGCAACAATATTTTGTTTGGACTGTTCGTTCTGTTTTTTCCTGCGTGCTTAGTTCGTTCTGTTCGTTCGGGCTAAAATGTTCAAGTCTGGACCCACCTTAAGATACAAGATATAACGGCACGCAGAAAACCGCCGACGCCAGCGCCAGAGCCATTCATAATTCGCTTTGGCCTTGTGGTGTAACGAGTAGCGTTGCTGGTAATATGAATGACTTTCGGGCTGGCGTGGGCGGTTTTCTGCGTGCCGCTGTGCTCGGAATCGTACCTTTACGTACGTAATCCGCGGTTCTCCTTGTCAACATTATAGTCCCGGTGCATATGTTGCTTTTTCAGTGAGGGCAATTTAATTTTTTTCTGCTTTAGTTGAGTGTGAGTTTTGGTTGTTTGATTTTATTATGTTGTTATTTTTTTTTATTTGTTGAAAACTTGGCGTGCCGCGGGTTGGCCACCCCTGTGGTAAGCTGTGCCCGCCCCAGTTTTAGTGCTCTTTGTGAAGCGATAGAAAAAGTCGATCATGGTACGCCCTTCCTACCCCTCAGTGTATTTGTGGAAGAAAATGCCATATATATGGTAAAGGCGTCCCGTTCCCCGAAGAAGAAATGTGTGGTAAATAACGAAGCAGCGTAGCTACAGGAAAATGAACATAAGGTGTATCTTCAGTTTTTGAAATATGGCTAAATGGGGTTAGCCAGAGTTGATGAAGAAGAATATGGAAAAATAGTTATTTGCGTTGAAAATGTTCTTTTACCAGAGTCGAAGAAGAATATTGAAAATAGTTATTTGCGTTGAAGTTGTTGTGTTACGTCGTAAAGACGGAGTTTAGAATCAGCATGAGGCTGCATTAGCACTGGAAGCCGCAGCTCTATTATGGGGAAGAGCCCTAAAGTAATGGTCTTGAATGGTGAAGTACAAGACTATCTAGCGGCCCTGAGAAACCTCAGGATATGGGTAAATTGGCACGCGGCTGCAGTAACCTGATGTGAAAGAAGAAAATGGGAGTGAAAGACAGACAATGGTATTGTGGAGAAGAAGTACGGTACAAATAGACAATGGAACGCACCATCAAGGACATGAACAGGCAGGCAAGGTGGACACAGTTCAATTTAAGAAAGGAAGGACAATCTAGGACAGTATGTTATTTGTAAAGTGTTTAGGTAAATCTGTGATGTTTTTAAATAATGGTTCTTTTTTGTTGTTGTTTACTTACGAAAAAATATATAATAATAATAATAATGATTTAATATGTGGAGAAAAGTAGCCTAAGAGTAAAATCTGATAATAACTCTTTTTTTAACCCACCGTATATGTCATATTAAGTTATGAAAGGTTCATTGTTTTAATGATTTATAATTTACGGGAAAGATCGTAACAATTTCTAATAATGCTGAGCTAGCTAGTTTCAAATAAACATATTTTGTTTAACAAGTCGGGTTTTTTCTATAGTACATATGTAGTAAAGTTAATGAGTAATAACACTATGTATTTAAAGTGTTTTATATAGGAGGTACAGAATTTAGGCCTCTTTTCTCTAAAAAGTAATCTTAACCCTTACAACTATATTTAAATAAAACTACTTGGAGAAAATCTTAAATTTAGAAATTATTCTGTTAACAATAGCAAAAAAATTAAATATTTTTTTATGATCTATGACAAATCTTTAAATTTTTAGAAAAAAATCGAGGCTTTTAATCAATCAAAACAATTATTTTTGGGATTAAAGGCTATTTGAACATTTTTTGGTTTTCATTTTTTTTTTTAATCTTAGATGAAACTTTTTTGATGTTATAAACTTTAGAAAGTTAAGATTATTTACGTTAATTCAGATAATAGGTAAAATATTGTTAGATGTTTAAATTTTTGAAAGCTATATGGAACTATCGTTTTCGGTAATACTTCTACATTTTTTAAAGGGTTTAGGTAAAATTGTCTGATTTCTAATAGCGTTGTGGGTCCAACGCTTTCAGGAAGGGGGCATATGTGAACACCCTGTATAGAGGGTATATGGGTTTTAAAAATTTTAATATTTATTTAATTATTTCGGCATTAAGAAAATCATATCCAAAAAATTAAAACAAATAATCGAAAATATAGTGCAAGGTTTTCATAAAGTTTTGTTCTTAGTAACAATTCTGCTACACTGACAGCAGAATTTCATTCACCAATCTATTTCGATGAGGATGAAGATTATGTAATTTGGTTAATAAATTTTAAAACATTTAATGTTATTTCTAATATTGATGAATCAAATAAATCTTTTATTTATAACTTAAATACAGTATTTAAAATGCCGCCAGGCAGCTATGAAATAGATGATATAAATAATATATTGCAAGAACATCTTGAAAAAGAATACATCAGTTTTCATTTGTTTCCTAATAATAATACTTTACGTACACACATTAAAACAACAGTCCCAATAACCTTTAAAAAGGAAAAAATTGAAAAATTTTAAGATTTAGTGATCAAGAATTTCAACCACAAAATCACGAACACATATCTGATTCACCAGCAGAAATTATTAAAGTAAACTCCCTAAACATAGATTGTAGTATAGCTGAAGGATCATATTTAAATGGTGACTCTGTTCATATAATTCATCAATTTTGTTCCCAGTGTAGTTCTCGGCTATAAAATTATAGAATCTCCTTAAAATATTATTTATTTTCTAGTTACCGTAAAAAATTATAGATACAATTGTTCTTAAAATACTGGATCAAACAGGTAATCTTGTTAATTTACGAGGTGAAACGGTAACGGCAAGACTACACCTCAAGAAGGTAGTTAAATATTGTTTTTTTATATCACAAGTCACAAGAGTTTACTATTATCAACCATATAATATAAAAAGAATCAAACAAAATCTTACCAGTAAGAAATTAAACTCACAGGAGTTAACACTTTCTAATAGAAAATGTTTACAAGATTTGGGGCTTAAAGTTAAAAAAAAACATCTTTCTAATCATTTTTTTTGCAAGACTTAGGGTTTAAGGTTAAATAAAACATCATAAAATGAAACATCTTAATGTTAAAGAAAATATCCTGGTAGATGTATCGGTGCTAAGTTGAGAGTTACTTTCTTTTGGTCCCTTTAACTCAACCAAATTAGGACCAAATGATGAAAATACGAATCTCGTTGCAACAAAGAGGTAAATATCCTCTTTCCTGTTAGATTGAGTTATATTTGTAATTACAGGTTACCAAAGAAGATGGTACACTTGCAACAAAAAATAATTTAATAAATAACGCACCAGCATTTTTGTTTAAGGAATTAGGGTATGTTCTAAATGGAGTTACTATCAACTAAGTTCGAGATATAGATATTAATTCCTCAATAAAGGGTTATATGTCTTTTAATGATAATGAAAGTGCTACGCTAATACGTATTATTCTTAAATTATACTCTGGGATCTTTGAATATTATTATAAAATTATTTTAAATTTACAAAAAGAG
>JACEGR010005939.1:0-66800 GCA_014170235.1 Listronotus bonariensis | reverse complement strand
ACAATGTAATTAGAGCGGAATGAATACCTTGACATCATATCCACCAAATTCGACAACTTCATAAAAATATTCACAGATGGTTCAAAGTCAGAACGACACACGAGTGCCGCCTACTTTGCTACCATCAACACAGGTACCTCTTATCAGGCTTCATTCAAACTACATCCATACTCTTGCATACTCACTGCGGAGCTTTTGCAATTAAATCGGCACTAACCTCTCTGAAGAATGAGAAAAAAAAACTTTCTGATTGTAACTGACTCCAAAACGTCGATCGATAGCTTAAAAAGAACCCTATCTCTGGACCCACTACTAAGTTGCATACATGATCTTATCACGGAACTTAACTACAAGCACAATGTAGTTGCATTTATGTTCGTACCAAGCCATGTGGGAATACAAGGAAATGAAACTGTAGACCTACTGGCCAAAGAAGCATCCAACCTGGCGGATAACCATGATTACTTCTATAGACGTGCAGACTTACACCCAATAATTAAAAGCATCACTCTGGAAAGAGTCCAAAGAGAGTGGGAATCCATCCCCAATACCAACAAATTAAGATCTATACAAAATAACTTCTTCCTTCCACACCCAACATCACTCTCCAGAAGAGATTCAATCGTTTATAATAGACTTAGAATAGGTCACTGCCAACTGACTCATTCATACCTCCTGAATAATACAGATCCACCTTTGTGCGATACATGCTCCACCTCATTGACAGTTAAACACCTTTTGATCGAATGCCCTAATTACGCACAACACAGAGTCTCTAACAACCTACAAACTGCCAATCTGAAAGACTGCCTACATGAGAACATAAACAACATTCAAAACAGTATAAATTACACGAAAGACATCGGTATCTATACCAAAATATAATGGTAATCAAGACATAATACAATATCATACATTACATGCTAATTGGTGCTAAATGGCCCTAGTCGCCGATGCACCTTTCACCCAAAAATATCTATCTATCTATCTAACCATAAAAAAGCGTTCAAACTTAAGAAACAATGCATTACATCCAATGCATAGGTTCTTTGTTCATTTTTATTAGGTATAACATAAAAATCTAATTTTGGAGATTGTACAGGGTGCTCGGTTTTTATTTTGAACAGGGTCTCACACTATATTGTTTGAGATGAAAAATATTTTAAATACAAAAGTTTTGGGGTTTAATAGGAACCGCCAGGAATGGCTAAAAGAATAAACAAATGACAATCGCAAAGTAAACAAATGAGTATCGACTTTGTTATATTAAAAAAATAATTAAATATTTATCACACCTTGGTTCAAAATCGAAAAGGCTTAGGACATATGTTTATATGAAGTTTTTTTTTCCTACTTTTTGTTGTAGACTCGCCCCGTAAAGTTTGTCGGTTAAGTTACTGGACACCATGTATGTAAGTAGGTAATTTGATTGAAATTGATAAAAACGTTGATGTCGATTGGTGCCTAAACGGTTGAGTTAATCGACTTTAATAAAGAGAGCCTTATTTTTTAAGTTTTTAATTTCATATAAAATGGCGCCCTCAGGTTTGTGATATCGGTCAAAATAAAAAAGTTATGATGGTAATAAATTTTAAATTTCAGATTAAGTGCCCTCTGGCGGTTCAAAAAAATACTTTTATTTTAAAATTTTAGAATCTGCAAAGCTTGATTTGTGTGCCTAATGTCAACTAGATTGGTTAAAAAATAAATGCAACCTGGCGAAAAAACAAAAATAAAAATTAACCTTTTAACCCCTGTAACTTGGTAACCAAGGAGATTTCGACATTTCGTCAAAGGACTTACTAACATTATTTTTCAGTGCAAAATGACCCCTTAAAATTTCCTAATGCATTTTTCGAACACCCTGTATACTAACATTATGAAAGCTGATAAAGAAAAACAAATTTTTAAGGGCACATATCTTTGTACCGGAGGAAGGGACAATTATGAATTTGGGATATTATACAAATATTTGGGGACACCCTATATACTTTTTGAAATTTAATAAAACTAAATTTTTTATTTTAATTGCAAATCAAGTATTTAATTTAGCATCACCAATTATTTGGTAATAATAATTCTTTTTAAAATTAAAAAAAATCAAAAAAGTTTTCAGTAATTCCAGGTGCACCTGGAGTGACCAGTCTTTGGGCGGGACACAAATATTATTATGAAACCAGTAGGCCGTCTCAACCATCATATCAGTCTCAACCATCATTCCAATCACAACCAAGTTTCGGATCTCAACCAACATTCGAGTCTCAACCAACATTTGAATCTCAACCAACGTTTCAGTCTCAACCAACTTTCGAATCTCGACCAACATTCGAATCTCAACCAACGTTCCAGTCTCAACCAACATTCGAATCTCAACCAAATTTCGAATCTGAACCATCATTTGAATCCCAGCCTGTTACTTCACGGTAAGTAACGAATATTTTAAGAAAAAAAAAATTAGGATTTATAACTGCTTAGCGGTGGGTCAGTACTTACATAGTTTAAAGAATATACAGTATATAAGTTATTTCACTTCTGTCGGAACCCTTAATATTTTAAGATCAAAAGCGTTCCGACTACACGTGCAGACTATCGCTAATTTCTAGTGTTACGGGGGACTTAAAGAAGTAGTTTGTTTCTGTGTTTAGAATATTTATAAAGCAGGGGTTTTAAAAACCATAAGAATAAGTGTTTGATTATTGTATAATTAAAATATGTTTAGTAGATATGTAGGATAAATAAAAAAAAAAATTTACCCCGCATGGAAAAGCAGGAAAAAATTAATTTCATTTTGCACGGCTACTTTACTTAAAATAATTAACCGTTTAAGCTCAATCATAGAACTCTTAACTACACTTGAATAAAAATATAAACATTTTTTAGAAGCAAATGTGTCAAAAAATGTAAGGTGTCATTGAATTCAGAATGTCATATTGGCAATTCAAATTAAGAAGCAGCAGTGTTACAGTTCGGTCAATCAGCTGATAAAAATGGGTATTTAGGTCAAAAGAATCGAAAATTTTTACCATATTTACAGAAATATACGATTTTGGGTTTGTGTCTCAGCTAGAAGCAAAAGCAGTTTTGCAAACAAGGCATTAAATTTTAGACAAAATATTAGGTATCATAGTCTAAAAATCTAAATAGTACAAAAAATAGTTATAGCTTAGTGACTTATTGTTCAAAAATGGCCCGATACTTCGGTTTTTGAGTAGAAGCAAATGCTTTATACAGTGAATAAAGTATGTCAACATTAGTAGATTTTTGAACAGACCCACCTCAAAAAGTCCTGCTGGCATCCCCCACCCCCTCAAAGTTGATTAAGGGATCGATATAGTTTTTTAAACATCTTCTAAACGGTAAATGATAAAAAACTAATTTTAGTGTCGTTAGATAGAGCACAAAATTCAAAATTGTATTTTTGTTAATTTAGTAAAAATCTACAACAACAAAAAATGTTGGAGAGGAGCATCCACACGGCACTTTTTACGATTTATCTTCCAAACCATCCACCAAATAAAAAAATATAGGATACAAAAATAAAGGCCAAAGTTTTCCCTATCAAATGGTATATAACATTAAACTATTATCTTTAAAAAAAAGCTACCAGTGGCGTACAAAAGTAGCACTACACCAGTGTAGTACCTAAAAATAGAAATATTTTATGTTATACTCTTAATTTTTTTAATAATATTTTTTACTTTAGTTTTATTAATTTATAATTACTTTTAATTCTGCAAACTAGTAATAATAAATGATAATATTACACGGAAAAAAATTATCAGTACAAAAATGTTTTCTGGGAGATTACGTTTAAACAAAATAATATTTGCCTTTTACGAGAATAAAAAAGTTTATTAAACATTTTAAGAAAATTTAAACTTTTATATAATATGAAGGACTATTCTGTCTGAGCAAAATATAATGAAAGATAAAATAAATAATAGTTTAAAAAAACTAAAAAACACGCTTTTATATGCAACCGAACTAAAAATTAGAAAATAATTTTTCATTACAAAGAGTTTGTCACTTCAGAATAAAAGCGTGGGGTGCATTTTACTATTTTTTCATAACTTTTCCCTCATAGATATTTGCAAATAGAATAATTATAACATTTAATATATTAAGCACCCCACGCTTTTATTCTGAAGTGACAAACTCTTTGTAATGAAAAATTATTTTCTAATTTTTAGTTCGGTTGCATATAAAAGCGTGTTTTTAGTTTTTTTAAACTATTATTTATTTTTCATTTTTAGTTCGATATATCAATTAGTTTTTTAAAAATAAATGCTCCAGTTTATTCACTAAAAAATTCTTTCGCCATTTTGTCAAGAGTAGTATTAGGACACAGAGGATCTGTAAAGGAATTTATTTATCCTGGCGGTCCTAATCAGGATAACGGGATACTGTTTTTAAATTATTGCATTGTCATCGGTCCTTGATACGTGTGCAAAGTTTCAAAGAAATTGAATCGCTGGGAGTTGGTAAAAATTAGGCTCAAAGATTCCGTTACATAGATAGATAGATAGATAGATAGATACAACCCAAGCTAATAAAAGCGTGTTAATAATTACTTTAAAAGAAATAAATTAATAAAATATTTAATATAAAATTACTAACAACACAGAGAAGGTTTCAAACTCTAAACAAAGGATCATACGTTTCCGGTCAAAATTATTTTAATCCAATAAAATAAAATCTTAACAAGCGCCAGAACGTGAACTGAGCTTATGGTCGCTTCTCAAAAATGTGGTAAACAGTTTACCAAAAACTTACTGGCAAACTGGCTTAAAACGTTTTTATTAATTTAATTTAATTTATTTTTTTAAAGTAATGTCAAACTCTAAACGGTCAATTAGTAACTTTAATTTTTAACCAGACACGGAACACCCTGTATAATATGATGGTATGAAAGATTTTTTTAGGTTTGGTGAATAAAATATAAAATATTGGCAAATTCAGTTCGTTAAAAAGAATATACTTTTGACGTTGTTCAAACAATTATTATGAATATATATCTTTAAAGACTTTATTATTTATTTACTGTTTTCTATTTTAAGCTTTCCAGAAGCTGTTAACAACCCTCCAAAACAACCATTTGACAATAGCCTTGAACCCGCTAGCCCAAGTAAAAACCAAAACCAAGAATGCGGCATAACCAAGAACATGGTCGTTCCACTTATTTTAGGTGGAACAGAAATATCTGATGGCACTTTTCCTTGGTTAGCCGCCATGTTTGCTTCCAAAGGGGCAGGTTATGAGTATAAGTGCACTGGAAACCTAATTTCAGACAAACATGTTATAACAGGTATGTAGTTTAATTAAAAGCAAGAGGGAAAACCGATTTTTTATTGCGATCGCTTTTGCATGTCTTATACCCTAAAAGTTGATTTTTACGTATGTTATGTAAACAGCTGTATGGAGGAAAATTTAAATAAACTGTGATGGGATTGTAAAAGGTGGGGTTAAATCAGAAATTATTAAAAAACTATGGGTTTAACAAAAAATAAATTAAATAAAAATTCACCCTTTTATTCACCCTGTCTATATTTATATAAAATGTAAAAAAATTGTTGATTCCTTACATACTTTCTGACCTAATAAAATAATAGATGCAGATAACAATAAAATAAATCAATAAATTTAGTGTTAGTTTTTAGGTTAATTAATAATTATAATAAAATATAAAAACTCGTCTCGAATAGGTAAAACATAATTAGGATCAATAAATTTTACTATTTCTAATTATTTTAACGTTTTGTTTGCTTTTTACTAAAAAAATGAAATAAATAATTGCCACACTGGATGTCCTAGTAAAAATCTAATTTTTAAATTGAGGAGCCTAGGGGCAAATTGTTAAATTTCTATCTATCTTATTAAATACAACAATAAGATAAAAGTCCAAATAATTGTATTGTTTCAGCGCTGATTTAATATTGGAGATCGTACAGGGTGGCGCCTTTTCTTTGACCTTGCAAGGTATAGCGAAAACTAAAAAAGATAGAACAAATCTGATTGTCCAATCTCGATTTAAAATTCAATGGTTAAAGCAAACCATGGCTGACTTGATTCGTTTCGGAGATAGAGAGTGTTTTTAAATTTTGTTAATTTGGCCACGCACTTGTAACTCGTTTAATATTAGAGATAAAAGAAATATGTAAATAAAAAAGTTTTAGGTATTTTTACGTAGAATTCAGTGGCGTACCTATACTTTTTTCATTGACTTTTATTTTTAAGTTATAACACAAAGTTGCGTTTTTTAAATGGATCACCCTGTATATTTTATCACCAATAAGAAGGTCTCCTAAAAAGCTATAAGAAATACCACATTTAATATATCTATTTTTTAATAGTTTTGGAAATATAGTCATCATCAGGATTTTTATTAACAAAACACCCTAAATGAACTGTTACAAGATAATTTAAAGAGGTTTGACAAAATACTGCATTTAATATATTTACCTTTTATAGTTTTGGAAATATGGCTATATAAATCCAAAAAATAGTAGATATATGCATTAGAATTTGGACGCTCATATTTTCGAAACTGTTAGAGAAAATAATTTCAAATGTAGTAAATTTTTAAAGGTCTTTAAAATGTCTTTGAAACGGCGATAAAATATATAGGATGGATATTAAAAAAATGATTTTTCGAAGATATGTTCTGTAGTTTGGCGGATTCATTTAATGGATGGTATTTATTTGGGTACACGCCAAAATAAAATTAAAAGGACTAAAAAACCAAAAAAATTTTAAACAAGTAAAAAGATAATTAAAAATCGACGTTTCGGTGGCAAATCTGCCACCGTTGTCAAGATAAATGGAATAAAAATAATAAAAATAAAAATTTACTATTATTTAGGTTTTAAAATTAAATTTTTTTATGTAAAATAAACAATCAATACACCAGCAACCAGTTATCTATGTCACTATGACACTATAACCAAACAAACATATTTTGACATTTAATGTCAAAGTTTTCAGAATATCCTAAAAACCAAAAAAAATTAAAATAGTAAAAAGATAATTAAATATTCACGTTTCTGGTGGCAAATCTGCCACCGTTGTCAAGATAAATGGAATAAAATAATAAAAATAAAAATTTACTATTATTTAGGTTTTAAAATTTTAAAATTTTCAGTATCTTTTAAAATATACAGGGTAGGACATAAAGTATATATATATTTTTTAAGGGAACACCCTGTATACTATATATTACTAATAAAAAGGTATTTTAAAGAGCTTTAAAAATACCACATTTAACATCTCTATCTTCATTAGTTTCAGAAATATGGATATCCCATTCTAAAAATAAGTGTAAATTTTAATTATGGAGGTCGTAGGTTTATATGGCAATAATTGCCAAATAATTTTAGGTTTGAGCCATATTTCCAAAACCATTAAAGATAGACCCATAAAATATGGTATTTTTGTAACGCACGTTAAACTATCTTTTAAATGGTGATTTAATATACAGGGTGTTCCATTATAAAAAAATATTATCTTAACAGAAAAAAATCCGATGAAAGATACAGATACTAAAGAGGTCATCCTAACAAAATGGTGTTTTATTTCTTTTATACGTTAAAAAAATAAAAAAGTTAGGGATATGTAGAGTTTATTACTTTTCTTATGGAAATTAAAAAAATATTCTTAGATTTGCATGCCCATATTTCTAAAACTAATTAAAGAATGAGTATATAAAATGTGATATGTTTTTAAACGTTTCGAAAGACCTTTTTAATGGTAAAATAATATATAGGGTCTACCATTTAAAAAAGAATCCTTACTTTTCAGTAACGTACCCTGTATATCTCAGAAGGATAATTAAAATCTAGATTGATAATTTGCAAACTACAGAATTAACTAAACAAACTGATATTTTTAATTATTTTGGAAAAAAATATTGGTTTTGTTCCCAAAACCGGTTTCTAAAAGAAAACCGGCTAAAAACCGGTTTTATGAGATTTATATGTTTGGATGAAATTTAAGAAAAAATGCACAAAATAAACATTTTTTTATTTAAAATTTAAACAAAAATAATAACATGAAAAAATTATGGTATTGGTTTTATAATCACAGACAAAATTATCAAACATAAAGAACAAGGAATAACCCTTAAATTACCTAGGGGGATTATTAAAACACGTAGCGTCATGGGGGTCAAGTTACATACGCTGAGACGTCGGGAACAGCGCCGCCGACGCGCTGCCCGTCTCTCAGCCAGTAGCTTGCCCACCATGAGCGCCACCGGGATACCAATGTACTTCACGAAGGAAGGAGCTGAAAGGTATTTGCAACAAATGCAAGAGGAGCAGGAAGGAAAGGCGCAGTGCCGCCTAAAGGGACCACCTAGTGACAACAATAACATCAACACTACGGATCTACAGGATGACGGGAAAATGATGCTGTAACTTGCGGGGAGTTCGGAGGGTGTCGGGTTGAAGGGGAAGACCCCTAGACCACCACCCACCGTCAGATCCGTCCGCAAGTTACGGCAAAAGTTTTGAAGGCCATCCTGAGGGAACGTCGTGGACAAATTTCTTCAAAGTTTGGGGCGGCATAATTCAAGATGCCGGCACTGCTGGGGAAGTTGTTGTCTTCGATGGTGGCCCACCAGGACCACTATCGACGCCCACCAGCAGAACTTTCGGCGAGTGTCGGTACCGTGGGTGAGGGCCCTCCAAACTTGGTTCCAGGAACGTCAGGGGAACTAGGGGTAACTTGCGACACAGTCGCGGAAGAGCTAACCACCGTGCGTCAAATTAGGGTGCCTTCGCCCTTGACTTTTCCTTCAGTGACAACCAATATATGACGGATTTTATACCGCCTAAATCGGTACAACAAAATATTCTAAAGGATCTCGATACACGACGGCGCGAACGCGATGAAACTCGGCGAAAACTCTGGCATGGGACGGGTGGTAAGAGGCAGCCTACTAACGAATTACACCGGGCAACTTTACGTGAGAGAGCTAGATGCGGCACACTGTCTGGTCCAAGCCGGGTCCGTAAAAAGGCCACGGCAACCCTGAGAGCGGAGACGGAGTCCACCCGTGATGGGCAACCGCCGCACCCATTACATACAACGACCTAATCAGTTTTTATACATTTCTTATTTCTGAGAAACTCTTTAGATAGATTTGATTAGAGAAACTGTTTTTACTTCGTATCTTAATGAAAACAAACCGATTGTATTTTTGCCCAGTAAACAACTTGTAACGATTTGGCCGCCTCTTAATTTCGGCTGCCTGCGTGCGGTGCACGCAATGAACGCCCGTCAGGCACTTGTGAAAATAGCAAATAGCACACTGGTTTCATGCATAGAAAATGCGTTATATCACACTAGTGTTGCAAAGTACTTTACAGCACTAGTGTTGCAATATGATGTCATTCTAAAAACTGCTATTGGTTTTGCAAGTGACATATTTATTGTAGTGACAGTAAAAAGATTTTTACTTACCTTAAACAGTAGAACCCAAATTAGCGAAAATCATCTTATTGACGTTAAGTTACTGCACAGTATAAGCTTTCTTCCAATATTGAAAAGAGTAATAATAAAATTTCCGAAAAAATAAAAACATAAACAAAAATAGACATTACCACAAAAACAACTTTCACTGACAGATCGCTCAGTGGCACAGTGTTGTCAGGTATGTACATCAAATTAAAAATCTCCCTTCTACCTTTGAGCACGCACCTTATAGAGGCAGCCTTGCCGCTTGACTGTTCGACTTAAAGCGCCAGAGAAAAAAGCCTATAGATCAAATTCCTTTCTCTCTTTCTTCGTGTACTCAAACAACTAGTTAAATCTTTTTTTTAATCCCTAATTAAACCTAAGGCTAATACACACTTAATGAATCCACTTTCTTTATCCATTCATAAATAGAATCAGACCCTTCCGACGTTGCCAAAGCTCGCTTTCCATATTTTGCATGGTAACTGACCTACTGCTATCTTAAAAGTAGCTGCTACTGAAAACTGTGATATTATCACTCTTACGAAAACATGCTAAATTTTCATAAATAAAGTCATAGTTAACCTTGTTAAAATTAAATGAAGAAAAATATATCATTTTTTAAATACATTCTGTCGTTTAATTATACATATAATTTAAATTATTGATTTGCATTAGCATATGTAAGTGTATATAACAAAAACGGACATTACACGAAGTATATCAAATAGGTATATTAATTTTTTTATAAACATTTATAGCTTTGATCATATTTTTTGGGCAACCCATTCGCAATAGATTTATTAATAAATTAAATTGATAAAAAAATAGTTTTCATCCAGTAAGCAAGCCAATTCGCATCCTGTTTTACTAACGTAAACATGAATCCCCATAAACATAAACAAAAGAGGTTAGAATCACTGAATCGCAATCACAATCACCGTCCAGCGATCGCAGTCGCCGTTTAATATTGTGGTTACGGGCAGCGCCACCTCTGCGAACTGCGGATATTAAAGAGTGATTTTTTCACTGCTATCGCCAGGCGCAAGTAGCAGCTACCAAAATGATTTGTTAATAACCGGTGATTGGTAGCAGCGACTGCGATCGCAGAGGAAAAACTGTATTTTTACTTACTTTGACATGTGATGTTCAGTTTCATTAACTGTTTTACCATTGCCCCACCCAGCACCTCTTTTCACTCTTCGATCCCGTAAGTTTATTTACTGATACTTTTTAAAAAACGGAATATTTTGGATATGCACCACTTACATTTTATTTAGAAGAGTGTTCAAAATATGTAGGTATCGATAATTTTTAAAAACCCTTAATAATAGCAGAAAACCGTATTAAACTATTATCGTTATTACCTAACAAACCATACAATTTTTATTAAGTAAGGGCCTTTTAAATTCCAAAATGATAAAAGTTATATAATCGCTTCTAGGTAGGTGATTTTCGATGTAAAATATTGTCAAAACAGTATAATATAGCAGTGAGGAAAAGTACATATCGCACTAGTGCCGCGCAGTAAATATCACCCTAGCAGCCAAAGCTCACTGTTTTTCATTTTCTGAACAGAGAAACTCTAAATTTTATTTATTTTTTAGGTAATTACGTTAGACAGGGCCTTAGAGTTTTCCAGTGCTATTTCTCCAATTTGTTTTTGGTCCGGAAACAACGATTTAAGTGATATCGTTGACAAGATGGGAACTGTAGCCTAGCCGTGGGGTGCAGATGAAAGTAAGTTTGGCTTGTTGAAATGATAAGAGAAATAATAATTAATATATTGTTCCATTTATTTGTAAAGAAAAAAAAATCGGTTGTCTGCAAAGTCGGTTTACTGACGATAGTTGTACGTGACAACGTCATAAGAAAATACAATGGAATGGTTGCATTTTTCAAAAGACAATTAAACAATTTACACCACATTCACTTTTCACTGAACTTCCTACTTGACGAAAACATGTAAATGTATTATTGTATAGCAGCTATTTTTGCGGACCGCTCAAAGTAGCAGACAAACAGATGTCGAACGCTGACGAACGCGGCGGCGATTGTGCCCCCTTCCGCGCTCTCGCTTGCACTTCAAGCTTTAAATGAAACGCCACAGGGGTCATGTTTTTTGTGCGTGCAGCCGGCTTGATAGAATTATAAGACATTATCTTATCAAAATTGCCACACCCATTTAGGTTTTATTAGCTGATAATATACCCTGACTGGCAAACAGTTCAACATATGAGAGTTTTTTTATCAAGAGAATATCCATTTTTTTTTTAAATTAAAATCCATTTAATGCAGATTTTAAGGTATTTTTATGTCCTCGTTGTGTATTTAGATTCATTCTTTAATTTATTTTTAAACTTTTATGGACGTTTTCTTATTGCCATAATCCTAATAAAATTGTTTTTGGTTTTTAATATTGTAACAGAAAGACGAAAAACGTGATGTAACATGTATTAGCTATATGGGTTAAAAAAGTAGGTTTTTCTATTATTCAAACAGAAGGTTCTTTTTTTAAATTATGACATAATTTTTAATTGTAAACAAGTTATTCTAAGTTAAGAAATAAAGGTAGTTTCGTCTCGTACTAAATTTGTAAATTTGCGTCTACCTCGTATACTAACGCTAGGATTTATTCCAAATTTAATTCGTATTTTGTAGGTTTAGGCATAATCAGAAATACATTTTTCTAAGGAATAAAAAATAAAAAGTTAAAGGGCGTGAGAATAAAAACATTTTATTTGTATATAGAAGGCGTAGAATATTTCCCACTTATTCTTGAACTCTCCGTTATCAAGTAGGGCGTGTCTTTAATTTTTGCTACTCGCCACACGCATTCTCACTTTCCTATTTCGTGACGGCAAACTAAGCGAGACACCCATACGCCACCGACAGTGCTGTTTCTGGGTTTTATGTCACCCTGTGCAGAAAGAAGAAATGCCGCCCCCCACTATGTTAATAAATTTACCTAAAAAGCCGTTCTTTGCCGAAATACCGCAAATAAGCCCTTTATTTCCCAAAATACCGCCCCTAATTTATGCACCCCGTGCAGGTGCACCTGCGGCACCTCCACCAGGAACAGACCCTGGCCACCGAGTTACCCCTCCAAAATAATACCGGTCCAACTTACTCTTCCAGACAAATTAAATTTGAAGTGGGAGATACTCGAGATGTTAAGCTTTACTTTTTTCAACTTATATTTTCCTTATTTATATCTTTAACACAGAAATCCTATCCTCAAGTTGTATTTTCTATTGTCAACAATTCAAAAGATGTTTTAAACCGTATTTTAGAAAACGTCTATATAAATGTCGTCAAAAAATTCGATGCCTTTAAAGCTAGTTTATACAGACGCGAAAAGCGAATTGCGAAAGAATATTCGGCCAAAATTCTCGTTTTTTTGTCATGTTCATACAGCTGCGAAATTCGCCGCAATTCTAGGCAACAACATAACCTACAAATTTCTATATTGTTTTTATTTCAGTGGTGACGCTACGCTTGGGTTCTTTTGAGATTTTCTTTGTTTTTCCTTTTAATAATATAACATTTTTCTGATGTCATTAATAAAGAATATAGCACATTTATTTGGCAACTAATACGAAGAAACGCTGCAAATTTGTTATAATTGAAAAGGACTAAAAAAGTTAATATAAATTCAAATCAAGAAACACAAAATACTTAAGAAAATGAACACAAAAAATAACGTTTCAAACAACTAATAGAATGGCATAAAAATAACAATAACAAAATTGTTTTTGAAAGGACATATATATAACAAATAACCTCTTGTTTCTACGCATGTGCGCACGCGAATATTCGCCAGAAATTAAAATGATCTTAAGTTTCCCGCCCAATAGTTTTTAAATTTTGCGAATTCCCAACATCTTTAAACTATCTTAATTTTGAATTACCCGCCTTTTATTTTATGTGAAATTGACCAATGAGAATGAAATTCGCGTTTCGCAATTCGCTTTTCGCGTCTGTATGAACTAGCTTTTAAACCCACTTTTTCGTATTTGTATCTTCCACAACTACAACAGCGGCCAGTTTACTGGATATCTGTCTCTTTTAGGCGATCTCCCTGCTTTGCAGCATTCCTCGACCTGTTTTCAAATACGGTTAAACACGCGATGTTGATGACGTCATCATTCACAGAAAAATGAAATGACTTTGAACCGTTGACCATAAAAATACGGCTTTAGATCAAGTTTAGCCTACCTGTATAGTTCAACAACTATGCTGGTCACTGTATAAAAAACTAATTAGTTATTTTTTATTTCAGAAGCTCAAAAAGCCGGAAAGTACAGCGTCTCAGTGGCTAAATCTCTAGATATGCCAGTTGTGTCACAAGAAAAATGTCTTTACTCAAATTTCACTTATTATATGCTGACTTCAGATACGACGTTTTGTGCAGGTAATTTTAACGTTATTTTTTGGCTTAAAACAGACGAAGCGCTGCAAAACACATGCAGTGTCGGACTGGGGACCATTTGGCCCACTGGGCAAAAATTTAAATTGGCCCCCTGGTAAAAAAAAAAATATTTGGTAGTTAAATTTAAAATCCAATTTTTAAAATAAATTTTACGGTTTGAACATTTTTTTATTGAAAAAACCTATTTATCTATTATATTAGCTGACATTTTTTAATCAATGCAACTTTTTTTTGTTAAAAACATGATTTTTCCACGACCGTTAAAAAAATGCAGTTTTCTTAATCGTTAACATAAAGATAAAGTACTCCATTCTAGTACACCACATAAAATGTTTAAAAAAGTATCTTTTTTAACATTTCAACGTTTTTTTTACATTTTGAATTAGTGTTTTGTTTCCATGCCTACTACAATAAATTTAAATATCAATTTATGCAATGTAACAGTAAACGCGACATCAACTGAATCAAACGGTCAAGTTACCTTTGATTTCGTCATTATTTCTTTTTCTTCATGTTTTAAAATTTGACAGTTGTACTACTGAAGCTTTTTAAATGGTCAAAGAACCTACTTTTTAAATGGTCAAAGAACCCACTTTTTAAATGGTCAAAGAACCCAATTATGGAATGGTCCATATTTGGGTACTATGATCTGTCCATATTTGGATTTTCCGACCACTTTAAGCTAATTTTTATATTTTTAATTTAAGAAAGTAATAAAATCCGTATTTTGTGCCTTATTTGCACAAAAATACGTATTTTTAAAATACCTGTTAGTTATGAGAAACAGGGGCGTGCCTAGCCCATAATTATTGGGGGGAAATTCCAGTATTTTACCAACTCATATAAATATATATATATATATATATATATATATATATATATATATATATATGGGATCGATTTTCTTTCGGTATCCCGTGTGATGTTGTCCTGAAAAGGACATTTGTTTTGTCGACGTTTCGACGAGATCGCACTCATCTTCTTCTTCGGAACCTTCTGAGTGCGATCTCGTCGAAACGTCGACAAAACAAATGTCCTTTTCAGGACAACATCACACGGGATACCGAAAGAAAATCGATCCCATACCATACCCGTGAAAACATTACATAGCTAACATCTGACGTTTCGCCCAGCGTAGTGAGCTTTTTCAAAAATATATATATTGTGTTCAGGCAACAACCTACAAACAATTACAAAAATTACTATTTTTTCATCACAAATTAAAATAATACATAACAACACATTTAAAAAACTTTACATAACACTAATTTTACAGAAACGCACCTCGAAAAAGATTGTTATAGGCTCACATCTTATTTTGATTTAATAAAAATAAAAGAGTATCTATTGTAGGAATTCTTTTTTTTATATTTAAGGAAGCAAGAAGGTTGTTATTTGTATGTTATCTTTTTATCATTAAAATAAAAAAGAAATTGTTTTGGTTGAATTTATTTACTATATTATTATACAGATAGAAAAATTTTGTTGAAATATTATACAGTTTGTCGTGGTTTTAACCTGGATAAAAGTTGTTTTTAATAAATTAGATTGTGGTAGATTTGGCTTAGATTTCTCAGATCTTGTTTGTCATTGACAGCTTGCTGTTCTTTCTTTATATAAATCATTTCTTTAACTAAAAGTTTCTGATAGTTTTGGTCCTGGGTAAGTATGCTGGTGTTTGCAAAGTCAAACTCATGTTTTAAATTGGACTCATGCTTATGTAAAGCTGTAGAAGCGTTTTTTGTATATTTATGACCATTTATCCTATTTTCTAAGTACTGTGTGGTCATGCCGATGTATTTTTTGGGCAGTTTAGGCATGGTATTGAATAAATTAAGTTTGACTTCTTTTTGGTGGGTACTTTGCTTTTTAAAGGAGTGTACAAATTTGCTAAGCGATTTTGTGCCTTATGACATACAACTATATCGTGTTTTTTAAGGATGTATTTAATTTTTTCAGAGAGGTTTTGGGTATAAGGCATAGCAATGTAATTTTTTTGAATTATCTGTGTTTTTAGGGTCTTCCTGAGCTTTATTATGATTGTAGAATTTAAAGGTACGTTGCTTGATAATTCGGTTAATATGTTTTTCTGAAAAATTGTTTTCTTTTAAGGTTGCTCTTACTTTATTAAGTGATTCTACCCGGTATTCTGGTGATGTAAGAGATATTGCCCTATCAGTTAAACCAATTATAACACTATTTTTTTGTGAACTAGGATGGTGTGAATTGTAGTTTAAATAACGACCCGACCAAGTTTTTTAGTGTACCATTTCGTTTTAATCTTACCGGTATGCTCATTTTTTATTAAAGTTAGGTCCAAAAAATTAATTTGGTTATTGTTTTCTGTTTCTGAGGTAAATTGAAGTTTAGGGTGAAAATTATTAAAAGAATTAAGGACATTTACAATTTGATCCTCAGGTACTGCAGTAAGGCAGTCATCAACGTATCTTTTAAAGAATAATATCGGTGTATTTATAGTATTTAAAACACTTTCTTCAAGATATTCCATAACTAATTGCGCGATCGTGGAAGAGATGGGAGAACCCATTGCACAGCCATCCAATTGCTGGTAAAATATGTTTTGAAATTGAAAATAGTTGTTATTTAATGTTAGATTTAAGGCTTCCATGAAAATTTCTTGATTTAAGCTAGTGTGTTCTTTTAAAAGATTCCATTTTTCTTTGACTATTTGGTCTATTAGTTCATTCGGAATGTTTGTATAAAGTGACACGACGTCAAGGGATATAAGTTTATAGTTTCGGAAAAAAATTACCAGTCAAATTAAAAAAACCAAACAATTTATTAAAGATAATCCGGACATAACCATTTTAAAACCAGACAAAAGCAACAAAACGGTTGTTATGAATACAATCGAGTATGATCAAAAAATGAACTTGTTACTTTCTGACGCTCAAACATATAAAAAGTTGCGAAGTGATCCTACCAAAACTCTCCAAACTAAAAATAACAACTTAATAAAAAAATGCTTTCAAAAAAACTAATATCTGAAGCACAATCTAAAAAACTAATGATACACAACGCCGTCTCACCCAAAATATATGGATTACCTAAGCTCCATAAACCCAACAACCCCCTGAGACCCATTGTTTCCAGCATCCAATCGCCATTTTATAAATTATCCAAATATTTAAGCCAAGTAATCTCTAATATTACAGCTAAAAACAACTACTACATAAAAGATTCTTTTAGTTTTAAAGATTTCATAAACAACGTTCAAGTTCCAAGAAACTATAAACTTATATCCCTTGACGTCGTGTCACTTTATACAAACATTCCGAATGAACTAATAGACCAAATAGTCAAAGAAAAATGGAATCTTTTAAAAGAACACACTAGCTTAAATCAAGAAATTTTCATGGAAGCCTTAAATCTAACATTAAATAACAACTATTTTCAATTTCAAAACATATTTTACCAGCAATTGGATGGCTGTGCAATGGGTTCTCCCATCTCTTCCACGATCGCGCAATTAGTTATGGAATATCTTGAAGAAAGTGTTTTAAATACTATAAATACACCGATATTATTCTTTAAAAGATACGTTGATGACTGCCTTACTGCAGTACCTGAGGATCAAATTGTAAATGTCCTTAATTCTTTTAATAATTTTCACCCTAAACTTCAATTTACCTCAGAAACAGAAAACAATAACCAAATTAATTTTTTGGACCTAACTTTAATAAAAAATGAGCATACCGGTAAGATTAAAACGAAATGGTACACTAAAAAAACTTGGTCGGGTCGTTATTTAAACTACAATTCACACCATCCTAGTTCACAAAAAAATAGTGTTATAATTGGTTTAACTGATAGGGCAATATCTCTTACATCACCAGAATACCGGGTAGAATCACTTAATAAAGTAAGAGCAACCTTAAAAGAAAACAATTTTTCAGAAAAACATATTAACCGAATTATCAAGCAACGTACCTTTAAATTCTACAATCATAATAAAGCTCAGGAAGACCCTAAAAACACAGATAATTCAAAAAAATTACATTGCTATGCCTTATACCCAAAACCTTTCTGAAAAAATTAAATACATCCTTAAAAAACACGATATAGTTGTATGTCATAAGGCACAAAATCGCTTAGCAAATTTGTACACTCCTTTAAAAAGAGGGCGGGGCTAGTTGAGCATAGAGGTAAGTTGGGCAATCAAAATATCTCAAAAACTATCAACCGCACGCGAAAGCATCAAATAGCGTAAAGAAGGGGTTGCGCGAGGGGAACTCATTCTGCGACCACTAGTGGTGACGCGGCGATCGAGAAAAGTATTCGTGCGCATTGTTTATTTTGTGATTAAAAAGTTAAATAATTGCAAGCCGGAAAATTTTATCTGTGATAGTTAAATGTATTCCGTTCTCAATCAGGTAAGTGTTAATCTTAAGTAAATTTATTGCAGTTTTATATGCGTAAAGATTTTTGATATAATTCTAACCGGTTTTTTAATAAATTCACTTTTCCTTTAAAATTTCAGGTTGGGGTTAGTTGAGCTACAGTTGCCCAACTAACTCCACGGTTTTAAGTATAAAATGTTTTTTATTTTTTAGTATACGGACTTATAACAGTAAGACTACTAGAGTCTCCTCAAGATTTAAAAGAAGCTGCAACACGAACTTTGTACAAGCAACAAAGAATACGAGCTGACCTATCTAACTTATAAGTTTTCTCTGGAAATAGTTCGACCATACCCAAAGGCTGGTCCAAGAAAAGCCAAATCAAACAGAAGATAAAGAAAAGCTGCAATTTTAACCAATACAGAAGGCATTACAAGAGAAGCAAAATAAAACTGCTAAAAAACTTTTAAAAACGAAGATGAGTCAATGGAAATTTAAAATTTTTAAATAAAATTTTCTAACAAAAACATTTTTAAATAAAAATATAGAAAAAAGTTATAATTTTAAAAATTTAAATAAAATTTACAAACTAAAAGTTTTTTGAAAAATTTGTAAGGCATTTCTTGCTAGATATTAAATCCAATAGTTAAGTTAAGCTAGGTACGTTGCTGTTTTATTAATGATATTTGTTGTTTTGACTATAAGATTATAAATATAAACACAAAATTGTCAAAATGTATTTTTTTTGTAAACGTATCTAACATTCAAGCCATGATTTGACTATACTTTTTAAGTGCTCCACTAGCCCCATACCCTTGCTCAACTTACCTCACCTATGGGGTACGTTGGGCATACTTGACTAACTACAATAAAATAGATGTAGCTCCTAAATTCAACTTATTAGAAAGAAATTACTATGGACACTATTGCTAAGGGATAAATTGCTAATCCATCAGTATGCATTATGAGCCCCTAAGACTTATTTTTGAGGAGCTATAACTGATGAAGTGAAAAATTGCTCAACTAGCCCCGCCCTACCCTACCCACCAAAAGAAGTCAAACTTAATTTATTCAATACCATGCCTAAACTGCCCAAAAAATACATCGGCATGACCACACAGTACTTAGAAAATAGGATAAATGGTCATAAATATACAAAAAACGCTTCTACAGCTTTACATAAGCATGAGTCCAATTTAAAACATGAGTTTGACTTTGCAAACACCAGCATACTTACCCAGGACCAAAACTATCAGAAACTTTTAGTTAAAGAAATGATTTATATAAAGAAAGAACAGCAAGCTGTCAATGACAAACAAGATCTGAGAAATCTAAGCCAAATCTACCACAATCTAATTTATTAAAAACAACTTTTATCCAGGTTAAAACCACGACAAACTGTATAATATTTCAACAAAATTTTTCTATCTGTATAATAATATAGTAAATAAATTCAACCAAAACAATTTCTTTTTATTTTAATGATAAAAAGATAACATACAAATAACAACCTTCTTGCTTCCTTAAATATAAAAAAAGAATTCCTACAATAGATACTCTTTTATTTTTATTAAATCAAAATAAGATGTGAGCCTATAACAATCTTTTTCGAGGTGCGTTTCTGTAAAATTAGTGTTATGTAAAGTTTTTTAAATGTGTTGTTATGTATTATTTTAATTTGTGATGAAAAAATAGTAATTTTTGTAATTGTTTGTAGGTTGTTGCCTGAACGCAATATATATATTTTTGAAAAAGCTCACTACGCTGGGCGAAACGTCAGATGTTAGCTATGTAATGAAGTAGTTTTAATTATTAACAAAAAAACCTATACCCAAGAAAAATAAATAAATAATTATATATATATATATATATATATATATATATATATATATATATATATATATATATATATATATATTTCCGAGACCACGAAAACCTGGATATATCACATGTGGACTTTTTTAAGGATTTTAAAAGATCTTTCTAATGGTGATAAAATATACAGGGTGTTCCATTTAAAAAAAGGGTATTTTGCTGTATAACCCGATTGTCAATTGTTTTTCTAATCTTCAGTCTTAAAGAGCGTGAAAATTGCTACTAGTTTGCTAATTTAAACTATTTCGTATTTCAAATAATAACGAAGTTACCAATAACGGACACTTAATTTGGATGACCGTGTATAATAATTCTTTACAAGCACGTTATAAGTAACAGTAACTAGGGCTGATCTTGCATTCTGTAACGATACCGATTTTCTACCCGATAAAGTAATTAAAAAGATTGATATAAAGAAGTTATTTTAGACAAAACAATAATAGGTTGCGAAATTTACCACAATAGTTAACCTTCCTAGTCAATGTTGCCACTTTGTCACTATTGTCAAAATCAAAAATTATATAATGGGTTTTGTTGTTAATAATAATAATTAATTAATAATAATTCAATTAGTGATGATTATAGTACAACAAATAAGGTATATATTTATTTTTTGCTGAAATATTTTGGGACTAAAATTTTCGCAGGACCTATATTTATCCAAGTAACTAAAATAATTGGGGGGTGGACGCCCCCTGCCCCCCATAAACACGCCCCTGATGAGAAAGCGATAAAACAAAACGTTACTGTAGCGAAGAAAGGGCTTGCACTGGCGTGTTATATCTTTAACTCGCGAATGGGCATTAAAAAAAGAGACAACCCCTTTAATTGCGTGTGTGAATTTCCATTTTAGAGAAATGCCGGTATTCCATATTTGGTCACTTTCCCTAACTAAGACACCCCGCAGTATCAACCAAAATGTGACCCCCTGTACTTAAATGGAGTCCTTTATCTTCTTGTTAACAATAAAAAGGACAGCAGAAATATTTAGTTTCGCTTTTGATTTTATTTGACAGTGGCGAACTTTAGTAATTTTATTTTTTAGGCCAGAGAGATGGTACCGGTACTTGCGTAGGTGACAGTGGTGCAGGATTTATGATGCGCAGAAAAGGAAAATATTATCTTAGAGGTTTGGCATCTCTGGTTTTAAAGGACAGTAGTGAGAAATGTGATCTTGCCTTTTTCATGATATTTTGTGACCTTGCCAAATATACAGATTGGATAAGAAACATTATGAAATGGTAAAATAAGTTAATTTTAGATCAAGACAAGATGTGGAATTAAATCATGGCTGTAAATTTAGTAAATTAGGTTAATTATATAGAGTGTCCAAGAATAAGTGGACAATCTCTCGGATTTATATACAATAAATACAAATAATGTGACAAGTTCATATAAAACATTTGCCTAAAGTCCCTCTTTACAGATATATGCACAAATTATCAGAATATCCAGATGCGAAAGTGCGGCAAATTACGCTTACTTGTTTCTATGACCTTGAGAAAGAATAAATGGAACATCTGCACCAATGTATGCATCGTAATATTTTTAATTTGTAAAAGGTTAAACCGCACCAAGGCGCTAAGGAGAGATAGACTTTTATAGTAACTAATTATGCAGTTTTTTTATGTGTGGAAAACGGAACAAAAGAATAATACACTAATTGGGAGTTTAAATATTTCTTTATTAAAAAATATTACAAAATAAAAATTTTACTCTTTTTTAAACGGTAAAATATTGTTAGTAGATGTCACGTTTAGATCAATTTGTAATAAAATGTCCATACCTGGTTGCACAAAACATTTTTAAAAACGATTAAACTAATGGGGGTTTAGAATGTTTAACAAAAAGCCATTAAAAAAACCTTGCCTAAAAACTGGTTATTAAATTAATTAATGGTATTCCGTTTTTAGCTTGTGTATTAAAAAGTTTTGTGTAACTGGGGATTGTAACAGAATAATTAAAAGCCGAGTAACAAAAGTTTCTAAAGAAACCCCGACGCAATCTTTTAAAGCAATGCAGATGTTGCCTTAGTAATAACCAAACCTAATTGATTTGTTTTTTTTTATTTTGGAGGTATGTAATTTTTTTAAATAGTGAAAAAAGACCTTATTTTTTAATTTGAAATATAGCCTTTTAAATGGCAGTGCGGCTATAAATAAAAAAAATATGTTCCTGTGTTTAGGCACATACTGATTAATATCAATAACTTTAGTAACATGTCTTAGTATTTTGTAAAAGCTTTGTATTTATATTAAATAGTCTTAAAATAATAGTGGTCCTTTGGGAATTTAAAAAGTGATCTGGTGATGGAGGAACAGAATAAATATACACATTTATATCCCATATTAAACGGTAAAAAAATTAACAAGACACTATACTAACACTTTAATTATAAGAAACATAAAAGTTCACAAACAACTAAACACAATTAACTAACTTATGCTCACGTTCTATACCAACAAAAGTATGGGACTAACTGACACCTAGATGAGCATTAGGACACGTACTAAATCGTGGGGTGTGTATCCACCACGCAGTGGGAGGGACCATAGTGGTGAGACATTTCAACGAACCTGCTTAGTTTCGCATCTGGGTATTCTGATAATTTGTGATATATGTGTCCTTAAATGACGCCACTAGAAATAAGTTTTTCCTGAATAACTCTAATAGTACTTGGTATATAAAAATAATTTTTTAATATGATAAATACCAGTTAGAACTGCTTATATTAGTATGATTGTAAAACATTTGCCTTCATTAGGGCGCTAGGGGTGGACCAACCCTTACAATAGTACTAATTATTTTTACACCCTGTATAATAAAGAAATAAAAACAGAATTTTTAAATAGCTAAAATCCTTAGCTAACAAAAAGGTACTCCTGTCCAATATCGGTAAAGTGAGGCGTTTTCGAAAAAAACAACATTTTGATTAAATAAGGTTGTATTTAATAATTTTGTTTGTCGGTTCGACATGGGCTCCAACTTATTTTTCTGCATTCTCTAGCTTTAATTATCAACGATGATGGGACCCTCCACAATGTTGCAACATTACTTTTAGTGTCGTGAAAATTTAAAAAAAATCTTTTTGATAAGTTTTTTTAATACCATTTGCAACGAAATAATCTAATGTTTTTAGATGTCCCTACTAAACGCATTAATTTATTGACATTTAGGAGTCCTTTTTTAGCCAAGGATTTATACTACCCAAAAATACTTATTTAATTTCTTTACTAAGGGTGTAAAAATAATTAACACTATTGTGTAAGGATTAGTTTGGTCCTGGCGAACTAATAATATTAAAAATTATTTTATTTTACTAAGTACGTAAGTTTTTCTAGAAATCCAGATTTTCAGCGGCGTCCTTTAGGGGCACATATCTCAGTAAAGAGAGGCTTTATGAAAAAAAAGTATATTGACTTGTGACATTAATTTTATGTGTTCTACATAAATTCGAGAGATTGCCCACAGATTCTTGGACATCCTGTAAAAATAAATTAATTTTAAACTATAAGACTAGACGGGTTGTACATTCAGCTAATGCTTTTAGATAGAAAATAGGTTAAGTAGATTTTTCAAATTATTGTGTTTAAGTGTTTACTGTAATTAAGTATAATTTTCTTTTAAGTTAATAACGTTATTTTTTACTTTACAAGTAATATTTAAAGTGTATTTATTTTTAAATATATTTAAAAGAAATAGAGGTTAACTAATCGAAAAAGACACTTATAAAAATTAAATAAAGTAACATTAATAAATTACTAAAGGTAATAAAGTGTTATTTTTTTCAACTATTACAATTTTTAAGAAACTAAAAAAACATTTTTTTGTAGGTACATTAAGCATCAGCGAGGTAAAACGAATGTGTGAGTGTCCAACGAAGAATTGCTGCGATCGATTTCTCGAAAAAAGGCATTGAAAAGTTGGTAACGTTATAAAGTTTGCAGGGGGCATACGACTTAAACATTGCGACAATTCTACTACTTCTAGTTATACCAAAGGTTAATGTCAACTTCCTTACTTTAAATAGAACACCCTCTATATTATTATTATTTTTTTAATATCTGCGTAAAATTCTCAACTTATTTTATGTATGATGTTCTAAAACAAAGTCCAACCGTCTTTGACTTATTTTATTTTATTTCTTTTAATGAAATTTAAATGCCAATACCACATACAAAATAACTATATGATATTTTTTCTGTGCCAATACATAATCATTAATTTTTTCTAAAAAAACTTTAATATGAATTTGGGTTAGGTTTTTCGTACGGAAAGAACTTTTTCAGTTAACTGTCTTGATGTGTTGAGAATTAATAGGTCTTCTTGTAGAGAAATCACAAACTAGTCAGCGCCAATAAGATTTTACAAATACGTCTGGTGACCAGTTGGCAACCGGTCACCTAAATAAATAATAATACCGATTGACACTGACTAGTTTGTGATTTTTCTGCGAACAAAGCTAATATTTGCAATTTCGGTTCAATAAGCCGGAATTAGATCGATTTAAAAATATTGCCAAAAATATATTTACTAAAAACCTTTGTAAAACATCTGAAATCGGAAATATATCTAAATATCCTTATTTTCTTGGATGGTCCTTTTGTTGGGTACACGCCTGGAAAGAATGGGATTGCTTCGGTCCTGGTCCTGGTATACGAGCTGAGCCTGTTCAGCCCTATTGACCCCGTTCCAGCGTGATGGAGCTTATTGACCCCCATGAACTGGCCGGTCGCCTGAAACAATATAAAGAAAAACCCCCAAAAAATCTAATTAAAGTGGCAAGTCTGCCACCGTTGTCAAGTTAAAAATAAAGTTAAAAATAAAAATAAAATAAAAATTAACTAATATTAAAATTAGAAATTATTAAAATTTTATGCTTTTTAATATCGCAAGCAGACATAGGTAAGTAACCAGTTACTTATGTCACTCATGACACATATGTCAAACTATTTTCAGTTTGTGATATTAAAAAGCATAAAATTTTAATCATTTCTAATTTAAATATTAGTTAATTTTTTTATTTTTATTTTTTAACTTTATTTTTTACTTGAAACGTCGTTTTTAATTAGAATTTTTGGGTTTTTGGGGTTTTTCTTTTATTTTGTATCAGGCGACCGGCCAGTTTGTAGGGGTAAATAGGGCTGAACAGGGTCAGCTCGTATACCCCGGGACCAGGACCAAAGCGGTCCCATTCTGTCCAGGGGTGTACCCAACAAAAAGTCCATTCAATAAATGAATCCGACTAACCAATATAGAGCATATCTTCAATTCATATTTTCACTAAATATCGGCCATATATCCTTGTTACATAAAGTCAAAATACTTAACAAAACAAAAACAAATCGCAAAAGGACATTACCTATTTTACACTAGACTTTTTAAAAACTGTTCTTGCTTTGGTGGGTGTCAGCATCCCCTTTTTATGCACATTCTAATTGAACAAAAGTGGTTCGATCATAGACTTGTCGCCGTTCTAATAATTTTTCGCAGAAAATATAAATATAAGGGTGTCTCCGGAAGGTGCGAATGAAAAGGTGCTACAGATTCCTGAGTCTAAAATATGACAATCTAACCCAACTAAGTCCAAAAGTGAATGATTTCGGAGATACAGGGTGTTAAAAATTTATTCTGGTTTTACTTTTTATAAACAATTTTGGTAATAATAGGTGTATTGTCACAATATTTGGCAAGAACGGGCTTTGGTAGGTGAGAAATAAGAACCTGCTGTCAATGTGATTGTTAACTTTAGGGGCGGCACCTGCGGTATCTTGAACAAATTAAAAACGAAATAACTTTATTGAACCACTTTCTTTGTAACTTTTAAAGAAAAATTCTTATTCTTTAACATATATATATAAATGTTATAGATATACTTGTTTAAAGTTGATTTAGGCAACTAATTTTGAAATATATGGATTTTAAAAAATCATTTCCTATACGGCCAGGTCTAAGCTATACAAAGTGTTTTAGAATTAGATTCTCATTTTTTACAGTGTGAATCCATAGGTAATTTAAAAACAGAAGTTAAAATAAACCCACGTCCTAAAAGACTTATTTCGTAAGATACAGCGTGATAATGTTTTAAAAAAAAAATTGTTACCACTCTGTATCTCAAAAGTTAAACCATTTAGGACATAGGTTTATATGAACTTTTCGTCCTAAAATCACGTAAGAATTCGCACTCTAAAATATTCGCATTTAATTCTGAAACACCCTGTATAACTTAGACCTCGCCATACATACAAATACAAAAGTATTTTTTTTAATCCAGATATCTCAGAAATTGCTGCCTACATCAACTTTTACCGCTATCTACCGCTTTTATGTAGAATTTGTTGAAGAAAAATATTTTTAAAAAGTGGATTAAAAATTTTTACGTATTTATTTTGTGCAAGACACCGTAGGTGGCGCCTCTAAAGGTAACAATAAAATTGATAGCAGCAGATAAATCGTCATATTTTAGCCTCAAAAATCTGTGGTAACTTTTTTCCACACCTTTTAGAGACATCCTATAAAATGCATAAATTTAATGTAGTATCTATTTAGACCGGTATTACCTAACGATTATGCATGAGCCGGTAAACAGCCATTTGACCTTACTCAAACATAATTATTTTTTATAAGCAAATTTTATGGTTTTTCATCAGTTGTTTACTGTCTTTGTATCTTAAGTAGGGTTAATTTTGTTACCTGAATTGTATACCTAGCACAAATTAGTTAATTGTCCCATTTTAAGTACCTACCTGTATATCTAAATTGTTGCGGTAAACTCATTGTTTAACACAGGTACATTGTATTATGTGTATCGGGAAAAATAATTATGTACCTGTATGAAAAAAAATATAAACGTTAAAAAAAGAAGAGGCAAACCAGGAAATAAAATTATTAGGATAAAATAATGAAAAAATAGAAAAATACAAATTCAAAAATTGGGAAAGTATAGTATTGCCAAGAATATACATCACAATTTTTTAAAAACAACGAATAAGAAAATCCTACAGTGAGAGACTAAAGTACAGTTTACACGATAGCTAACAGAAATAAAGTAAAATAATTTGATAAATATTATAGAATAATAAAAACGTATTTTAATTTTAGAACAAAAATAATTAATATAATGAACGTTGCCGAAAAGTAGTAAAAAAAGTTTAATCGTTTTAATGGACCTGGAAATAATTTCAAACATAAAAAAATAAGTTTTGCTTATACAGTGTGTCCCAGCATAAGTGTCACAAGAGGACATATGGATCAAAAATTTTTGAATTTTAAAACGAAACTGGTCGCATAGCCCAAAACTAATAAATACAAAATTTTACGGCGAGTAAATAATAAAAAAATGTGAAAAATTCCCAGGACCTAACTACTTTCATTTTTAAAACTAGAACAAAACTGTATAAGTAAATGCTTTAAAGAATTAAATTTTATGTCAAAGTTTAAAGTTAGTTCAAGAGACCTAAAAAAATGGTTGTTTTTTACATTACGCACTACAACCTAAATAATAGGCAAAAGGAGGCAAAAAAATTTAATAATTAAAAAACTGATAAATTCGCTGCCTTAAGCCAAATATTTTAAAAACTTTTAAAGCATAAGATGAAAAATTGTCAATTTTTTTTTATTTAACTTTTTAACTTTAAATTTTAACATAAAATTTAATTCTTAACATCATTTACCTATACAATTTTGTCCTATTTTTTAAAACAAATGAATTTTACTCTTGGTTATTTTTTATATTTTTAGTTATAATTAGCCCTGTATATTACCAATTAGCAAAAATATCCGGTTTTGTTAAGAAAATGGGCTCCTCCCACACCCCCACTTAAAGCGGACCAATTAGAATAAGGCAAGAACTACCTAACAAAAAGATGAGTACCATTTGGTACCATTTTATATTTTTGTGTACTTCAAAAAGGGAATATCGATAATTATTTAAAAGGCTTAGTGTTTTAAATGTCTGGTGATATTCTAATAAAAACATCCAATTTCTAGTTTTCTCCTACTTCTTCAGCCTTACCCATAACTAAAAGGGTATATAATAAAACAGTGTGTACAAAAAGTCTGGAAAGGCTTAAATATCTCAAAGAGTTTTGAAATTGGACAAAAGGTAAATACCCATATAACATTTTTTGCCGGTCATGTACATTTAATTTACTGGCATTGCCAACACTGTTTAATGGCAAGGCATTGGCAAAAGGTATCAAAAAGACACGTAAGTGGGCAATTGGCCGTTATTGGGCCACGTGTTGCATATAATATGATGGCATCCATCATTAATAAGTTATTGACAAAAATATAACAAAAAGACACGAAAGTGGGCAATTGGCCGTTATTGGGCCACATGATGCAGATACTGTGATGGCATCCATCATTAATAAGTTATGATGAAAAAGCGTTTAGGATAATGGCATTTATTATTAAATAAGTATTGCAAGTTTTATAAGTTAAATGTCCAAAAAGTTAAATAACATATTTATAATTTTATGATCGAAAAAAAGGCAGGAAAAACCCTATGATTAAAAAAGTTACATAATATAAATTTTTATACAGTATCTAACAATAAACCATAAAAAATTAAAGGTATGTAATAAAATTAAAAAAAAAAGATACTAAATAAAAAAACACTTTAATATAGTAAGTATTCAAGGGACACTTAAACTCAATTTTCAGATCCAAAACATAGAGAGAAATATTTTAAAAGAGTTAAATGTAAAAAAAACTATTAAATATATATAATATTTTTTATTAACACGTCTTTAAAACTTTAATAAGTCAACTCCCAAATTTCATATAATTTTTTTAAGTAACTACAAACTTAAAACTTTTTAAACAAAGTGTTTACAGCTCCTAACAGTCTACTTGAATAACTCGCCTTCTCGACTAGCCATCACCAATTAATCACACAACACACACTAATAAGGTAATGAATACACTTAATTATGTCTATTAAAAAACTCTTTTCTTAAAAAAAGAAACTAAAAAGCTAAAAAAACACGTACAAAACAATTGCACAAAGCTGTAAAAAAAAAGCAATTTTTCTTCATCTGTCAAAATCGTCAAATCTTGTATTTCGGCTAAGCGGTAAATTTGAATTTGTCACCTTCGGTCGAAATTAACCTAGTTAATTTTATCATCATTTTATTTTTATTCTCTTAAAAATATAAAATAAACATTTTGTTTGACTGAATTTTTATTTGCATGATTTGTAACAATAAAATGTTACGAAAAGACCATTTCCTTTAAATTATGTAAAAAACATAAAATAATGTTTACCTGCCATTATAAATAAAACAGATCAAAAAAATTGCTCTAATGTTAGTTAAATACCAATGCTAATAAATTGGTTTGAAAAGTATGGATAAGTGTTGAATGTTTGCCTTCTAAAATTCAATATTTATTTGCCTGCAACAAAAAGACATGCTTTATTTAATCAGGATTGGTATGCCGCCATTTTTGTATGCTTGTCGTCAATTCGCCTGCATGTAATATTTATTGGCAATTAAGTGTGTATTTAGGGTTGACTTTTTAATGCGTATTAGATGTTGGCATAATATTGCCACCAATTGCCAATGTTTTACCATCAATGCCAATATGAAAAATGTATATTGCCGGCAAATAGTGTTTGCTGGGTTGAAAGTAGCTGTTCGTTAGTCATGATTCCATGATCTTTATTTTAAGATGATACACGGCGTTTCGGATGGCGTCTATTTCCAACCGCTCTACAGTGATAACAAAAACTACTCCCTTGAAACTGCGACTTATAAACTATTGGTTGTTCACCGAAGCTTTATCAAATTTTTACGGTTTATGAACGGCTGTTAGATATTTGGTATGTCGACACTAGGCTTGCTAAATACGTTCCTGTTGTTTAAAATTACAGCAGCTTCTTTAAATTTCCTCCTTTTCTTGTGTTTCTTTTTATAAATAATTTTGGCCTTCGACCACTGTATGTGGTGATATTTGACCAAGCATGTTCGGCTACCTCCGATTTAGACGTTTCACCTCAATGCGTATGTTTTTATGTCCTCTTATTCTAATATATAGTGGCTTTTTGTTTCCTCAACGTATACTTTACCACATTTACAGGGAAAAAACGTATTTAGCAAGCCTAGTGTCGACATACTTAATATCTGGCAGCCGTTGTTGTACCGTGAAAAATCGGTCTAGCTCCGGTAAATAACGCTTAGTATATACCTAAGTCGTAGTTTCGTAAGAGTAGTTTTAGTTATCACATTAAAACAGTTGGAGATAGACATCATCCAAAACGTCGTATAATAATAAAGACAATAGAAGTCCAAGAAAGTAGCATTATTGAAATCATTACATGGTGCGCTACCTTTAAAGAAATCCTAATCTTACTTCAATAACCCAAATTGACGTACCTAAAAACGACTACAAACATAAAAAAAAATAATCATAATAAAAAAATATATTGTTACTTTTTCTTATAGAAGGAAAATACGATTAACTCTCAAGAATTTTTGTGGTCCTAAAAAGGACCGATGATTTGGTATTCCGAAGTTTTTTTATTGTTCTCTTTCTGCTGACGCTCTTCTATAACACAATTTTTTTAGCAAATTGATGCGAAGGCCCACTGATTTTTAAACCTAGGATCCCTTTTTGCCACTGTTCTTGTTGTTTTGTTTATGCGTTCCTTTGTTTTCGCCTGGCGTAGAGTTTGGTGGAAATGCTCTCTTCTCCACTCTACTAATTCTCCGTCTCGTGAGCTAACAATTGCCGATTTACAATTCGCACTAAGGGCACACTTCCAATAAAATAAATTGTCAATTTCTTCACACAACTGATACACAGTGTCTTCAATTAACAAAAGGTTTCCATTTACAAAAGGATGTATCTGCATTTTAAGAGATAAAATTAAAACACTTTATATTACTTGTTATACAAATAAACTATCAAAGAATGATTGTGCTAGAGCAAAAATATCCGGTTTTGTTAAGAAAATGGGCTCCTCCCACACACACTTAAAGCGGACCAATGAGAATAAGGTAAGAACTACCTAACAAAAAGATGAGTATTTGGTACCAATTTATATCTTTGTTTACTTCAAAAAGGGACTATCATAATTATCTAAAAGGCTTAGTGTTTTAAGTGTTTGGTGATATTCTAATAAAAACATCCAATTTCTAGTTTTCTTCAGCCTTACCCAGTGTTAACAAAAGTCTGGAAACGCTTAAATATCTCAAAGAGTTTTGAAATTGGACGAAAGGTAAATACCCATATAAATTTTTTTGCCGGCCATGTACATTTAATTTACTGGCATTGCCAACACTCTTTAATGGCAAGGCATTGGCAAAAAGGTATCAAAAGCAATTGGCCGTTATTGGGCCACGTGTTGCAGATAATGTGATGGCATCTGTCATTAATAAGTTATGCCAAAAAATGCGTTTATGACATCCATCATTAATAAGTTATTGGCAAAAAGATAACAAAAAGACACGAAAGTGGGCAATTGGCCGTTATTGGGCCACATGATGCAGATACTGTTATGGCATCCATCATTAATAAGTTATGATGAAAAAAGCGTTTAGGATAATAGCATTTATTATTAAATAAGTATTGCAAGTTTTATAAGTTAAATGTCCAAAAAGTTAAATATCATATTTAGAATTTTATAATCGAAAAAATTTGAAAAAAGGCAGGAAAACCCTATGATTAAAAAATTACATAATATAAATTTTAATACAGTAACAATAAACCATAAAAATTAAAAGTATGTAATAAAATTTAAAAAAATATATAGTAAATAAAAAAAACACTTTAAAATAGTAAGTATTCAAGGGACACTTAACCTCAATTTTCAGATCCAAAACATAGAGAGAAATATTTTAAAAGAGTTAAATGTAAAAAAAAACTATTAAATATATATAATATTTTTTATTAACACGTCTTTAAAACTTTAATAAGGCAACTCCCTAATTTCATATAATTTTTTAAAGTAACTACAAACTTAAAACTTTTTAAACAAGGTGTTTACAGCTCCTAACAGTCTACTTGAATAACTCGCCTTCTCGACTAGCCATCACCAATTAATCACACAACACACACTAATAAGGTAATGAATACACTTAATTATGTCTATTAAAAAACTCTTTTCTTTAAAAGAGAAACTAAAAAACCACGTACAAAACAATTGCACAAAGCGGTAAAAAAAAGCAATTTTTCTTCATCTGTCAAAATCGTCAAATCTTGTATTTCGGCTAAGCGGAAAATTTGAATTTGTCACCTTCGGTCGAAATTAACCTAGCTAATTTAACCATTATTTTATTTTTATTCTCTCAAAAATACATAATAAACATTTTGTTTGACTGAATTTTTATTTGCATGATTTGTAACAATAAAATGTTACGAAAAGGCCATTTCCTTGAAATTATGTAAAAAACCTAAAATAATGTTGTTTTCCTGCCATTATAAATAAAACAGATCAAAAAAATTGCTCTAATGTTAGTAAAATACCAATGCTAATAAATTGGTTTGAAAAGTATGAATAAGCGTTGAATGTTTGCCTTCTAAAATTCAATACTTATTTGCCTGCAACAAAAAGGCATGCTTTATTTATTCAGGATTGGTATGCCGCCATTTTTGTATGCTTGTAGGCAATTCGCCTGCATGTAAAATGTATTGGCAATTAAGTGTGTATTTAGGGTTGACTTTTTAATGCGTATTAGATGTTGGCATAACATTGCCACCAATTGTTAATGCTTTACCATCAATGCCAATATGAAAAATGTATATTGCCGGCAAATAGTGTTTGCTGGGTTGAAAGTATCTGTTCGTTAGTCATGATTCCATGGTCTTTATTTTAAGATGGTACACGGCGTTTCGGATGGCCTCTATCTCCAACCGCTCTACAGTGATAACGAAAACTACTCCCTTGAAACTACGACTTATAAACATTGGTTGTTCACCGAAGCTTTACCAAATTTTTACGGTTTATGAACGGCTGTTAGATATTTGGTATGTCGACACTAGGCTTGCTAAATACGTTCCTGTTGTTTAAAATTACAGCAGCTTCTTTAAATTTCCTCCTTTTCTTGTGTTTTTTTATAAATAATTTTGGCCTTCGACCACTGTATGTGGTGATATTTGACCAAGCATGTTCGGCTACCTCCGATTTAGACGTTTCACCTCAATGCGTATCTTTTTATGTTCTCTTATTTTAATATATAGTGGCTTTTTGTTTCCTCAACGTATACTTTACCTAATTTACAGGGAAAGAACGTATTTAGCAAGCCCAGTGTCGACATACTAAATATATAGCAGCCGTTGTTGTACCGTGAAATAATTAAAAAATAATCGGTCAAGCTCCGGTGAACAACGCATAGTATATGTATAAGTCGTAGTTTCGTATAAGTAATTTTAGTTTTCACATTAAAACGGTTGCAGATAGACATCATCCGAAACGTCGTATAAAAATAAAGACAATGGAAGTCCAAGAAAGTAGCATTATTGAAATCATTACATGGTGTGCTACCTTTAAAGAAATCCTAATCTTACTTCATTAACACAAATTGACGTACCTAAAACGACTACAAACATCAAAAAAATAATAATAATAAATAAAAATTATTGTTACTTTTTCTTATAGAAGGAAAATACGATTAACTCTCAAGAATTTTTGTGGTCCTAAAAGGACCAATGTTTTGGTATTCCGAAATTTTTTTATTGTTCTCTTTCTGCTGACGCTCTTCTATAACACAATTTTTTTAGCAAATTGATGCGAAGGCTCACTGATTTTTTAAACCTTGGATCCCTTTTTGCTACTGTTTTTGTTGTTTTGTTTATGCGTTGCTTTGTTTTCGCCTGGCGTAGAGTTTGGTGGAAATGCTCTCTTCTCCACTCTACTAATTCTCCGTCTCGTGAGCTAACAATTGCCGATTTACAATTTGCACTAAGGGCACATTTCCAATAAAATAAATTATCAATTTCTTCACACAACTGATACACAGTGTCTTCAATTAACAAAAGGTTTCCATTTACAAAAGGATGTATCTGCATTTTAAGAAATAAAATTAAAACACTTTATATTACTTGTTATACAAATAAACTATCAAAGAATGATTGTGCTAGAGCAAAAATATCCGGTTTTGTTAAGAAAATGGGCTCCTCCCACACACTTGAAGCGGACCAATTAGAAGAAGGCAAGAACTACCTAACAAAAGATGAGTACCATTTGGTACCATTTTATATCTTTGTGTACTTCAAAAAGGGAATATCCATAATTATCTAAAAGGCTTAGTGTTTTAAATGTTTGGTGATATTCTAATAAAAACATCCAGTTTCTAGTTTTCTCCTACTTCTTTAGCCTTACCCATAACTAAAAGGGTATAATAAAACAGTGTGTACAAAAAGTCTGGAAAGGCTTAAATAGCTCAAAGAGTTTTAAAATTGGACAAAAGGTAAATACCCATATAACATTTTTTGCCGGCCATGTACATTTAATTTACTAGAATTGCCAACACTCTTTAATGGCAAGACATTGGCAAAAAGGTATCAAAAAGACACGAAAGTGGGCAATTGGTCGTTATTGGGCCACGTGTTGCAGATAATATGATGGCATCCCTCTTTAATAAGTTATATATGCCAAAAAATGCGTTTAGGATGATGGCATCTATCATTCATAAGTTATTGGCAAAAAAAATAACAAAAAGACACGAAAGTGGGCAACTGGCCGTTATTGGGCCACATGTTCCAGATACTGTGATGGCATCCATCATTAATAACTTATGATGAAAAAACCGTTTAGGATAATGGCACTTATTATTAAATAAGTATTGCAAGTTTTATAAGTTGAATGTCCCAAAAGTTAAATATCATATTTAGAATTTTATAATCGAAAAAATTAGAAAAAAGGCAGGAAAACCCTATCATTAAAAAAATTACATAATATAAATTTTTATACAGTAACAATAAACCATAAAAAAATAAATGTATGTAATAAAATTTAAAAAAAAAAGATGGTAAATTAAAAGAAAACACTTTAAAATAGTAAGTATTCAAGGGACACTTACACTCAATTTTCAGATCCAAAACATGGGGAGAAATATTTTAAATGAGTTCAATGTCAAAAAAAAACTATAAAATATGTATAGTATTTTTAGTAACACATCCTTAAAAATTTTAATCAGGCAACTCCCTAGTTTCATATAATTTTTTAAAGTAACTACAAAGTTAAAAGGTTTTAAACAAAATGTTTACAGCTCCCAGCAGTCTACTTGAATAACTCGCCTTCTCGACTAGCCATCACCAATTAATCACACAACACACACTAATTAGGTAATGAATACACTTAATTATGTCTTTTAAAAAATTCTTTTTATTAAAAAAGAAACTAAAAAGCTAGAAAACCACGTAGAAACAATTGCAGAAAGCGATCAAACAAAAGCAATTTTTCTTCATCTGTCAAATTCGTCAAATCTTGTATTTGGACTAAGCAGGAAATTGGAATTTGTCACCTTCGGTCGAAATTAACCTAGCTAATTTTACCATCATTTTATTTTTATTCTTTTAAAAATGCATAATAAACAATAAAATGTAGGAAAAGGCCATTTCCTTTAAATTATGTAAAAAAACGTAAAATAATGTTATTTAGCTGCCATTATAAATAAAACAGATCCAAAAAATTGCTCTAATGTTAGTTAAATACCAATGTTAATAATATGGTTTAAAAAGTATGAGTTGAAGGTTTGCCTTCAAAAATCCAATATTTGCCATTTTTGTATGCTTGCCGGAAATTCGCCTGCTTGTAAAATTTATCGACAATTGAGTGTTTATTTAGGGTTGACTTTTTAATGCGTATTAGATGTTGGCATAATATTGCCCCCAATTGCCAATGCTTTACCATCAATGCCAATTTGAAAAATGTATATTGCCGGCAAATAGTGTTTGCTGGGATACCGTACTCTAAATTAAGTGTTGATATCGGCAACTTCAATGTTTTATGTGATTCATAAAGTGTGGAAGAAATGGTAAACTTTTTTCATAAAGGAATAAAAAAGAATAATAATAAACAAACAACAACAGACAAACCAAGAGAAAAAATATTTTTGGAAAATAATGAAATAAACAATCTCATAAAAACAAAGAAAAAAAAGGACACAGTGACAGACTAAAATACAAATGTGTACACGATAGATAGAGAAACAAAGGGCGATGTTTTAGATAAATTTAAAAGTCCAACACAAAAACTGGCCATGACCTGATGGAGTCTAATTGACCCCGGATTCAGCCTCAGTGACTTCAAAAACATAAAAATACCGATTTATCGTCTATTTTTAATGAATTTAGATAATATGACCGTGACCTGATGGGGTCAACCGACCCCAAAAACATAAAGAAACCGTAGTCTTTCTTTCAGAGCTGGATTTTTTTATTTGTATGGCTGTGTTACTATACCTTTTTGAGCTTTTGCTTTTTGGGTGAAAGTGATAAAAATTGTTTGTTGAGACTTGGGTAAGCATTTGGCATACTTCGATAAATGGATTCCAGTAGGAAAACTCAAAAAATAAACCCCCAGCCAACTGGACACAATTTTTTGCACATGACCAAATTTGGAGGTTATATTTGCAATTTACAAAAAACTGGGACGTGCTGGACCAAATCTGGTTTCAGATTCGGATTCAACGCAACGAAATACACAAGAAACACTACGTCCCGGTTCCAGTTTAGAAAACTTTTTTATTTTGTGTGTCGTGTGTTATGTATTAAGTTTTCAAAATTCTGGATTATGAATTATCTTTCCAAAAACATAAATATGAAAAAGGTGAGCCAAGTTGAATACTAAAATTATGCTTGGCTGTGGGCTTCGCCACAAAAAGAATAAAGATCTAAATAAGTGCCAAGGTCTGTGTACAAAATTCAAATATGTATGAGATCCTAAAGCAGGTTAGATTTGATTTGGATAGTTTTCATTACATCAACATTATTTAACTTTTTTAAATATTTTTTTAATTTTGATTAAACCAAAATTTGCTTAAACAATTAAGATAAATTGTTTTTTTATTTTTGACTATTTTTTAACCGAAAATGACTGCTTATATTTTTTTTCAAATAAGTATTTATCAAGTTATAATCATTTAAACAAATGAAACTAAGCAATTAGGCCTAACTTCCACATATAAATAATGTGTGAAAAATTTTACATGATTTATTTTTATGTCATCTTCAAACTTTTGTAACAATTGAAGAATAAGCGATTCGACAAGTTTGTATTCCTAAATATTTTTAAACTTCTTAGCAATGTGTATTTTTAGCTTCGGCGTTCTTTTTAAAGTAAATATGTCTGTCCTTTCTTGTTCATACCTATCATGGCTCCGCTGTGCTATAACCACAAATATGACACTTAATATATAAGTTTTTAAATTTTTCCTGACTAAAAATATACCTATACTAATTTCTATTTATGGCAATAAAAAAATATCTATTTTAAAAAGATATATTACTATTTTTACAGGGAATATAGGGTATTCCACAATAATTCGTTAATTTATGACTGCAATAAAATTAACTTGCTACTGTTATTCGTAAATATTTATAAACTTTGGGTATCTGCAGGTAGGTTCTGACTTACAATTTCCTTTATTTATTATTGCTCCTACATTTTGGTATAATATATAGGTTAAACGGACAAAGAATTACTAATAGCTATTTAATAAAATGAATAAAATAAAAATAGGTAAAAACCTATTATTTTATATCTGTTGTGCTGTTGAAAATAGTTAATCTAAACTTATAGTAAGTATATATTAGTAGGTAATCAGCTCCCGCACTCTGTAACTCGATAGAAAAGAAATTTTCTTTCTATTCAATGTAAATCATATGGCAATTTAAGGCGACGTTCCGTAAGTTAACCAAAGTTTACCGACTGGCAAATAGCGGTTTGACATTGGTTTGACAGCGGTAATCGGCAAAAGCGGTTAGTTTTGGTACGCTTTGGTTTATGTCAATAAGTATTTTGTGACGTACCCAATTATTTACATTTGACATTTTTTTATTGGTTTTAAAGTAATAGGACGTTTATTTAGCCCTACCTAGATTAAAACTATTTGGTACAGTGGCGTCTCAGTGGGCACCACTGACTTTTTTATACTTTTGTATTTTTTTCCGATCAAAAAACTAAAAATACTCCTACTTGTTGTTATGTAAATATATTTTAAAATCTGTTTAAATGCTTTTTTATGTTCATAAGCCCTTTCTTCTGTAAAACGAAACAAGGAATAACCCCTTGCAGTTTCGTACAGCAGTTAGGAAACACCCTGTATATACTTTTATATTATTTATTTACAGACACAAAAGTAAAAACGACACGACATTATAACATAAAAAGATCCAATACGCAATAACGAATCCACGGAAAAAGAAAAAACCAAATCTTAAAGTATTTGCGCCTAGAGCTAGCTCTTCCACAAAAGCGAAAGGTACTAGCAGTATTTTTCTCTCTCGCTCCGCGTACCGATTGGTTAAATGAAAAAGGCAAATTCTTCTCCGACCAATAAGCACGTTCTCGGAACAAACCGAAGGTACCGAGATGTTTTGATCGATAATTGCGGTTGACAGTTGAGAAAGTCTAAAAACCTCGTTTCAAAACTTTACCAGAACCAGAAAAACCAGGAAAACCAATATCTTGGTTAACTTACGGAACGTGTCGCAGTTTGATTGGTAGTTTTGGTTGACAGTTAAAACCAAAATTTTGAGAAACCGTGTTTCATAATCTCACCGAATTTTAGAAATTGGAAGGTTTCGGAACGGGGACCAGAAAAATCAAGAAATTTGGTTAACTTACGGAACGTCACCTAAGGAAATTACCGGGACCCTGAGTCAAAGGGGAGCCCGCACGATAAACAAAAAACAGAAAAAAAACATTGTTTGGTAGTTTGGTACGCGAGCTCCTTTTTTTGGTCGTCAACCTTTTTTCTGTGAAATATTTGTGTGTACAGGGTGTCCGGATTTCCTTGCAATTGCAGAGTTGGTTATTATTAGAGGTAGAGACTTGCAGTTTTCGCGAAGTGTTGCTACCTTTTGATGAAACGAAAGATGACACTAAAACATTTTTCATAGCCCTCTTCGTTTCTGACATACAAGGCCAAATTCCTTTTTTCCCATTTTGGGTTCCCCCTCGTATTTCAGTTATCTTGTTACTTACAACAAAGGTAAATACCGATATTACTAGATATTTTTACGTAGAATGTAGTGTTGTGGTTAGATTATTTTAAAATTTTATATTGTTCGAGATATGAACCAAAAAATGATTTTTTTAATGGAACATCCTGTATATTTTTATTCATTAAATTATAACGGATTAAGACTTTTCAAAAATGTATAATCCTGAAAAGTTATTTCATATTTATGGACTCTAAATTGATGTTTTTATTTTAAAATTGAATTTCGCATCAAAATAAAGTGAGCCCTCAGTTTATAATTTGTTTAAATTTTACAGCAACATAAAAGTCTTAACTACTTTACCTCTCCCAGCACCCCTATTCACCACTCAGTTTCTAAGTTTGTGTACTTGTTAATTAATTAAAAGCAGAACATTTTGGATCAGCGCCAATGTGTTTATACTTAAAACAGTGTCCAAAGTCAGTATGTATCCATAATTTAAAAAAAATATATCGATTTAAAACAAAATAGTAGAAAACCGCGTATAACACTGTAACCAACATTATTACTAAAATTTACATTTTAAAGGTATCAGTTTCATACATGGTTTTCTATTGTTTTGTTTAAATGTTTTGTAAAATGTTTTTCTAAAAGTACGGATACATAAACTGATTTTAAACACTGTTTGAGTATGAACACATTAGCGTTGATCAAAAATGTTCACTTTTTAATTAATTAATAAGTCAACAAACTTAAGGAACTGAGGTGAATAGGGGTGCTGGGCGGGGCAAAGAAGTTAAAAATTTATGTTGCTGTAAAATGTTAACAAATTATTAACCGATGGCTTACTCTGTTTTTTTGTTATAAAATCTATATCATGGCCCACTATGCAAAATTTAATTTTAAATTTAATAACATCAACTTAGGGCTATTAATATAAAATACCTATTAAGAATTATAAATTTTTGAAAAGCTCTAATCTGCTATAATTTAATAAATATGGAATATACAATATAATATATATTAAAAAATATATGTTTCGTTTATATCTCGAAAAATAAAAAAATAAAATAAAAAATCTAACTACATCACTGGTTTCTAGGTAAAAATATCTATTTACTAATATCAATTTTTAAATTAGTTGTAAGTTACAAGAGAACTAAAATACAAAGGAGAGAAGGTCCTAAAATGGAAAAAATGAATTTCGCCCTGTATGTGAGAAACGCCACGAAATGCCATGAAAAATCTTTTGGTGTCATCTTTTAGTGTCATCTCTCGTTTCATCAAAAAGTAACAACAGTTCGCGAAAACCGCAAGTCTCTATCTCTAATAAGAACCAAGATACCTCTAATAAGAACCAAGATACGAAATCCGGACACCCTGCACATTGTTTCTTTTTCCATTGGGGCTCGTAATTATTATCGCATTACCGGGGCCCGACACGGCTCTCGGCGGCCCTAATTGTTTTTAATAATAATTAATAATGAACAGCATATAACGATAACTTATTTAAATGTACAGGGTGTTTTCTCAAATTTTGACAGCTTTTAGCGACCTTATTATTTCAGATAGAAAAAAAATTAGATAAAAATTGTAGGGTATCATCCAGACCCTCCGAATTTGCTACTTAAAGAAACAATTGACCATCACCGGTGAACTTTTTGACTTATTGTATACTTTTTTTTTTGACAATTTGCAAATAAATTTAAATTGAAAATAATTTAAAACTAATAGTAATAATGAATTTGGATGACTAAGAAATTGAAAAGGAATAATTTATGCTGTTTTAGTATTATTTCTACAAAAAGTAAGTACATACGATTTTCTAAAATTAAATAATAAATGCTTAGTTAGGAAGAGAATAATTGTCTTAAAAATAGGAAGGCTATAATTTTTTGTTGCAACATATAGGATGTGCTGCAAAAAGAAAATAAATTAGTTTGGATAAATTAAACATGTATAAAATGGTATTTTGGGAAATTTTTATACGGTCGTGGAAAAAATATACGTAGTATGTAAACATGCATAAAGTGTCTTTTTTTACTCATGGAATTGCCGCACTCGCCTGACGGCTCGTGCTGTCCAGCTTCCCATTCGTACAAAAAATATTACTTTATGCGCTTGTTACATAAACTACTATTTATGTGTTTTTAAAAATATTTCAATAAAAAATAGGTATTTTTGTACATGTTTAATATTTAAAGCTAATATTTTTTACAACAACAATTTGAATATACATTTTGTCCAAAATGGTCTGGAACAGCTCAAATATTTTAGAGAATTTTGAAGCAAACTGAAAGAAATTCGAAAACCATATTTTAAATTCAATGTTGATACCGGTGATGTTACCAGATATTTAGTTTTGCAGAAATCAATTCAAAGTTTTTAAATTTAAATAAGGTACCAATTTTTTTAAATTTTATTATTAAATTTTTGCTGTTTCTTATTATACAATGGCATAAAAGTCCATTTTTTCTTAAAGTATTAACAGCAGAAAAAATGTTAATTTATTAAAAATAATAGGTGTAATATGCGTAGGTATCACCATTTGCACTTTGCAAATTTTGAACTGGTGGCATGACACTTCTAAAATAAATGAAGTTTTTAGATAAAATAAACAATTCCACTTATTTTTCAAAGACATACAACATTAAACTGAAAAATCCTACACCAAAGGTCATATAGCACACCAGGCGCTCAGGTCTCGGTACGCTTACGGTCCAGTCAAATATTTTATATACCATTTAAATGTCATTCAAGGTCATTTATAAAAAGCATGTAAAATATTTGACCGAACCGTGAGCATGCCAAGAGTGTAGTTTGACCTTAAATGTTCATTTTTATTTAAATGGAGAATTTTAATATTCAAAAACTCAAATTGATCTATTCTACAAAAGTGACGAGGCACCAGTTTAAAAGTTGCAAGGTATACAGGGTGTATCACGGTATTTTATACGTTTACGAAAAACGGAACATTGATTTTTTTTTGAAAATCTGATAACATGGGTAATGGTTTATGATCTAACGACCTTAAATATTTTTAACGATGCAGCTTTGCCCGTTATTCCAAAAAGTAGCATCCTCTTTAAATTCTTAAATGAAACACCTTGTATATTTTAGTATTTTTGTATTCACCATTACTTTCTCAATCTTTTTTTCTAATATTACCCTATATCTATCTCTAGCGGTTGTTTTACCACCCTTTCGGGGTCACCCACCCAGGTTTCGACTGTCGCCCTCCTAGGTGGTGCACTGCAGCCCCTACTTCTTCTGAGTCACACACCAATCATTCCATAACTCGGATGGTTCCCCTTTGTTTGACCTCCGGACAGTGCGGACGTGCGTAAAGGACTACAAAGTTCTTCCCGGAGTGGCGGCTAGAGGTGTCGTACGAACGGTTTTTACCTTCGGGGATCAAGGAAAGATTCACGCTAAATTGACGGCATCTTTCTTCTGCATCTAAGCGCTGTGAGCGAAGATTCCTATAAGCTGATGGTATCCTGTTTGGTGGTGAACACGAGGTATTTCTCAAATGGCGGGAAAAAGATGGGCGTGCCATGGGAACTGTTAGTAGTGAATGTGAAGGTTATACGTAACACCAGTAGCAGATCTTGGTTTGACAGCCGACAATTTATGCATTGCATCGATTGTTGAATTATTTGTTTTCTTTTTGGAATTTCTGGGAGCTACGAGCTCGAATATCGAGATTTTCCGCCGACGAAGCCCTGGAAAGCATCCGGAAGGGCGAGAGTGGTGGATTGGACCTAAAGGGACCAATACCAAGAAAATAAAATAGAAATAGAATAGAATTCGGATGGTTTGCTGCTCGGTCCTTTACGCCCGTCCACAGAACACCGAGTGCCGTTGCCCAAAACCGACAACGGCCCGTTCACCTCATCCAAGTTATGGTTTCCTAGTTAATAACTATTTTTCATATTTTTTGTTCAAAACATATCTCTGGTAAAATGGCTTTTATTACTCAGTCTGCTTTCGTTTTGTATGGAGAAATTTATTTTAAATTATACAGGGTCGCTGAAAGTTCGTGATTTTACCTCTAGAATAAAAATATTAAAAGACATTTTATTTATAAATCACCCCAGACATTATCAAAGAATCTGAAAGATCATTTTAAAGCCTTTTTAAGTGATATGTCATGCTCTATACCTTAATGCTAAGGTTCTGGAGATAAAAGTATTTTTCTTTAAAAATCAAAATTTAGTATAATAACTATAGTAGAAATTTTACCCCAGCGGAATAAACAAATAAGAATCAAGATTTCTAGTTACCTAACGTAGGTGCATTAGAATTCAGAGAATTGATATTTTATAACCAAAAATACTTTAAAATTGACATTTTTATGTAACCTACCATTTCTTTAAATGACATTTTTGTACATACAAGGTTTGTTTTCGTGATAAAACTAAGTATACACTTTATTGTTTTTTCCGTTCGACTCTTTGGATTTGTAATATGACTTTTTCCTACAAAGAGGAATAACAATAAATACATTTGCGTTTTATATAATTTATTATTATTACAGCCAAATAAAATATATTAGTACATAATTTCTAATTTATATTTTTAATCAACAGATGCAAAATTATAATTAATAGTCTCCGCTTGCTTAATGCATTAAAAAATTAGGTGAAATTTCTACAAAACCCTTTTTATTTTTCGCATAAATAATGACAAATTGTGATTGGTTTTTCGTATTCTTGCTTTACATTAAATTAGACATATTTGCTAACCTCTTGTATTAATTATTATAAATTTTATTTAAATATACTGATTAAATATAATTTTCTTGCTTTGCTGTGTTATATGCATCCAAAAATAAAATCCTCTTAAAACATACCTTAGGCAGCTCCAAAAAAACATCGGCAAATTTTTCCTTTAATCTATGTAAGATTAATTGTTTTTGGAGTCTTCTTTAATTGCTTTATGAGAGCTATCATCCTTTTAAAAGTATTTCATAACATAAATAATAATATTTTTTGCCGAATAGGAAATTTGCTTTATTTTGACAAAAAATATATTACATGAAAATTATTTTTACGTAACCAACATAAATTATTTTAAATGTGTCAAGGTACGACGGCACTTTTTTCTTGTATTTTTTTGTTTCATTTAATTTGGTAAAGTTGGAAAAAGGAAAAAGTTTCCACTGGGGTAATATTTCTACTATAGGTATTCATCGAAGTTAAATAACAATACAATGAAATAACAAATAACAATATATTGTATACAATACACAATACAATTAAAATATTTAAGATTTTTGAAAATAAATCTTGAAAATGGCGGCCGTTAATTTTTAAACATTACGATAAGTATCTACTTATTACGCTTAATTTTGATTTTTAAAGAAACTTGCTACTATCTCCGAAACCATAGCATATAGGTATACAATTTTTTGATGATATAAGGGTGTTTCATTTAAAAAGAATGACTTTTTAACATTTTTATATCTAGAGGTAAAGTCACGAATTTCAAGCGACTCTGTATAATTCAAAATAGTATTCTTTATACTAAACCAGTGCGGACGGTCTAAATCTGCTACATCCGAAATTTTAACGTTTTTACAAATGCAGATAGAGTAATAAAACCCATTTAATTAAAGATATAGTTTTGAACAAAAAATAAGAAAAATAATTATTAACTCTAAAACGGTTAGAGAGAGCTATAGGATAATGTAGGGCAAAAAGATGTAAAAAGTAATAGCGAATCCAAGAATACTAAAATATACAGGGTATTCTGTTTAAAATATCAAAGACGATGCTACTTTTTGGTATAAAGCCGCGTCCATCTAACCTACTAACCAACCTGTTTGCGCGCTCCTTAGACGCTAAAAAATCGACAAGCTCTGAATCAGCGGTAAATAATTCGCCAAGCCCTTGAAACGACGCGAATTCCGTCCACGTTTACGTCCGCGCTATGTGGCGCGGCATGCGGCGTGGAGCGACACGGCGAATTGTTGCAAGTCTGGTTGCGGCTTAAGCAGCAAAACGGCATCGTCAAAAATATTTTAGATTGTTAGATCACAAGCCATTAGTTACGTTGACCAATTTTTATAAAAATCCAATTTCCCGTTTTCCGTAGACATCCAAGGTACCATCAGAGCTAGGAACGGCGTACGGGTATCTGGCGCCGTGGTGCAAAATATTATTTGTCGCCCCTGCAACAGGAAACTGTTTTTCAGATTGAAAAATTTGTGAAGGAGCAAAAAAAGGGCCCCACTTTTCAATTGCCCTCTTTTTCTATTATTTCAATTAATTCGTCACTAAAAGCCGTCCTTTCTTCAATACTTTCCGGCCTTTTATTTCACATTTTCCGCCCCTGCAGCGTTGCGCCGTGGTGCCTTGCACCACTTACACCACCCGGTATGCACGGCCCTGGATATGGTGTTTTGAATGTAAAATTTGTTTTTCTCTAATTTGTATTAAAGTAAGGTGAAATACTTACATTACTACAATTGTAATGTCATTAAAAAGTTTATTGCTCTTAGGAAGCTACTACAAGGTCAAAAATCTAACTTGAAATAAAACACCATATCAGGTTTTAGGGACTTTGCCATTCATGAAAATGGCATTTATTTTTTTAAAGAAAACCGTTTGTCGTACGAAAAATATCATGAGACCAAATAACCCCAAAGTAAATGAGTATTTCAAATATAATATTAATTTAAAGAAAAAGCAGTGGCGTACGATTTTATTTCTTCAAAAAATTCAGTACATATCTTGTTTCAACGCCACTGGTATTTTTTTAAACTTTTACAGCAAAAAAATAATGTTATGGTCAAAAAAGTGTACCAAATTTTGTGGAAATATCTGAAGTCAGGGCCGTTCCTAGGCTTACTTGCGCTATGGTGCCAAAAATTATTGGCCGCCCCTCCACAATGCGTTTTGATAACTTAAGCGATTTAAATTTTTAAAGAGCACAAAAAAGGTCCCTATACTTTCAAAATACACTGCTGTCTCTTTCATTGGCCATTGCTTATTTCCTTCGTATCACTTATTTTTGATGAGCAGAAAAAAATGGTTCTCACATTAAATTTTTTTTTCAAACATTTAATTTCCAACATGATCGCTCTTCATGTCAAACCTTTTCCCAAAATTTTCCGCCCCTGCAGCATTGCGCCTTGGTGCCTTGGACTACTTGTACCCGGTAGGCTCTGGGTACCATCGGCCATGATACACTCTGTATACTATAGGTCATACACAGTTTACACCTATTATTAGATTAGAGAATTAAACATCTTTTCTGCTTTCAATACTTAAAGAGAAAAATGGATTTCCATACTATTTTATAGGTAAAAACAGCTGGAATCCAATCATAAAATTAAAAATAGGTATATCTTATTTAAATTTAAAAATATCGGTTGTCTGCAAAGTCGGTTTACTGACGATTGTTGAATGTGACAACGTTGAAAGAATCATTACCTTTATCGCCGCAATTATCATTGCTATAAACAATTGACACCACATTCCCTTTTCACTGCACGCTCAATCAAATGAAAGAGAAACAGATGTCGAACGCTGCCGAACACGGAAATTGTGCCTCTTTGTCGCTCGTTTTGCGCTCTCGCTTGTACTTCAAGCCTTAAATGGAACGCGCAAGGTAACACCGCACGAGTCATGTTTTTGGTGCGTTCATCCGGGTTTATCGAATTATAAGACGTTGGCACGTCAAAAACTTTAAATTGATTTCAGCGAAACTGAAAATCTGACAGTATTGCCAATATCAGCACTGTATTCGAGGTATGGTTTCATCCTGATGTACCGTATTTCGTTCAATTTTGTTAAAAAGAATTGAAATATTTATATAGCGTTTCCAGACATCTTGAACATACCGTATAATAAACACTTCCCGCATTTTATGGGCCGAATTAAATAAGAAGCAAACATATTAATGTCTATCTGAGCTGTTCTGAAAAGCAATAAAGTAAGTAGCACAACAACTAAACAAAGAAATTAATGTTGTTCGATCAATTGGAAAAAATCGCGCCGCTGTAAATTCGTTCTTCAATGATGCAACTTTGACGGATAAACAATGCATTATTTCATAGTTTTTAGATTTTTCATCAAAAGATTCTTTCACTTTAATGCATGCTGCTGTAAGTTTATCCTTCTCCCTTCTGGTTATGTCGCAGACAAAGATGCAAACCGTGATGGGTACCTAAAAAATAAAAGTTCCAGATTTTTTTTCATGAATATACAGGGTGTCTCTAAAAGGTCTGTACAAAATGCTACCACAAATTCATTGGACCAAAATACAACGCAATTTACCTTATTCGAAAAAATTATTGTTTGCAAGATACAGGGTATTAAACAAAATAATATTTGGCTTTTCTCTAGAATAAAAAGTTTTGGTAAACATTTTAGGAAAACCAAACTTTTTATATACTATGAAAAACTATCCTGTCCTTGGTAATACAATAAAAGGTAAGATTACTTTACTTAAAAGGAATAAATAAATAAATTACCCAATTAGCACGGTACGTTCAAAGTACGTTCATTTTACATCCATTTTACGTCGTTACGTCCAGGGATCTGAAATGTACATTTTATCTATGTACTATAAAGTACGTCTTATGTATATACTTTGAAGTACCTACGTACATAAAACGTAAATGGTTTTAAAATGTACATATTATGTATGTACTTTAAAAATACGTACATAAGACGAACATTTTATAATCATTTTAGGTCTTATGTATGTACATTTAAATGTACATACATAAGACGTACATTTTAGAACCATTTTACGTCATTACGTCCATCTAATAAGTCTTATGTATGTACTTTAAGAAACCACTTATATATACGTACATTTACATCTTATAATACAATGTGTCTAGGTAATTAAGTTGGTGTCATATGGGAAAATTTTTCATTATTCATTTTACGAAAAAAGTTAATCTTTATAAAAGTTCTGTATAGTCGAAAACCCACAATACAATTATCAGATATACCGAATTGTGTCGGTCATGTACGAGGTTTGGCTAAAAATGTAATTTTTGCTCAAGTAGAAAGTACCTGTATTTTCCTAATATCTTATATTGTTATAAAGAAAAGATGTTTAGAACAAAATTGAATATTTAGGGGTAATTTTGAATTATAAATATCTTTTCTATTTACCATTTTTTAATATTAGCATAAATACAGGTACTTTACTCTTATAGACAAGAATTACATTTTTGGTCAATCCTTGTAGATGACTGATACAATTTGATATCTGATGGTTGCTTTTTAGGTTTTAAACTATGCAGCACTTTTTATAAAGTGTAACTTTTTTCGTAAAATTAATAATAAAAAAGTTTTCCATATGACGCTAAACGTAGACACACTGTATAAAACCTATACAAGGGAAACCTTTTATACAGGATATAAATGAAAACCCTGTACGTTTTCGATTTTCAAATTTTTAAAAAATTCAAGTTTTAGAATATCCAATTTTTACGTCCAGCTTATTTCTATAAATCAAAGAAAATGTACATATATAATACGTATATAGTCAAAGAAAATGTACGGTACATTATACGTACAATATGTACTTACAGTGAATGTACATTTTTGCGAAAAATGTACGTACATAAGACGTCTTATGGATGTACTACGTACATTGTTATTGATTAGATTTTGACCAACCCTGTAACTTTTTTATTTTTTAGGCGACGGACCTGATTTTATCACCAGCTTATAGGAAATGAAACGTATTTTTTAGGAAAACAAGAAAATAATATACAGAGTGTCACAAAAATTTTGCACATATCAATGTTACTTTTTTTTTTAATGGACACCCTATATATTTGTAGAAAGTTAAAGAGACCTTTTCAACAATATATAACATGACATATCTTCTTTCATAGTTTTCGAGCTATCAGAGTATGCAATATTAAATATTAATATTCACTTCATAGACTAAATCTTAACTTAGTCAAGAGTATACCTGCAATACGTATGTTTGTCCTGAATCTTATTTATTACTGTTTTTATTAATGGAATAATTCGTCTTACCTACTCGTAGTTGGCGCTGGAAACAAAAAGATGTTACAAGACGTCAACTTCCATATTATTTTTAATTTAATTAGTGACAGCTTATTAAAATGCCTTTCACAGTAGAAAGAAAACGGGATATTTACGAAATATTTATAAAAACTAATTAAAATAAACGCCAAGCGCAGTTATAATATGCTAGGCGATATGGAGGAGAAAGAATAATTCCTAGTTTGAATACTTTTCGTAATGTTTATCAACAGGTAACGGAAACACTATCATTTAAGAGAAAAAAACAAACAATATTTTGAAATGAAAACTACTATCATGACGAATTGAATATTGTGCTACATGTTCAAGGTAAGTTGTTTTGGGTTTCCTTTTTCTTTATTCAAAACTCCTGATTTTTAGAAAATCCGTGCACTTCCATATCCAAGGCTGCACTAGAACTAGGAAAAACTTATTATAAAATACAGAATACATTAGCCAAATACAAAATTTTACCAGTCCAGTATTTAACAGTTGAGCATAAAAGAAACCCATTAGATTTTTCTCGGAATATGATGAATCTTTTAGAACAAAATGGTCTTTTATTTAACAAAATTGTTTGGACTGACGAACCAGTGTTTTCAACGGTTTTAAAATTTAATAGACGGAATAGTCATGTTTGGGCTCAAGAAAACCCCCGTGCTATAAGTCAAGTTAAACGTTCTGGTCGTTCATCCGTAAATGTGTGGTGTAGAATTTTAAATAACTGGGTAATATGACCCATATTTTTTAATGGTTCTTTAAACGGAGATCGATACTTCGATTTAGTCCAAGATGTTGTTCAAAATTTGCCAGACAATAATGAAGTTTTGTGGCAACAAGATGATGCTCCTTACCATAATATCGGTCTTGTAACTCGTTTCCTAAATGACAGATTTCCCGTCTGGCTTGGAAGATTTGGCAGTATAAGATAGCCCGCTAATAGCCCAGATTTGACAGTTATGGACTCATTTCTGTTGGGTTACCTCAAAGAGAAATTGGACCAGATAGCACCCGAGGAAATGACACGTGAAAACATCCGACGTTGTATAACAGAAGAGATTGCGGCACTAAACACTAATAATCAAGGTCACATTTTGGCTGCAATAGAGAGACAAAAACGCATCTATTTAAAATGTATCGAAGTGGATGGGGGCCATGTAGAACATTTAGCAGTTTAACATTATTATATTTATTTTGGATTTTCATATTAGTATGTAGTAGGTAATAATTGATTGATAATACCTAGATAATACATAGTTGTTTAAACACTCTTGTAATTATTATTGTGTCATTATTTGTAATTTTAAACTCTGATAGCTCAAAAAATATGAAAGACAAATACATCATGTTAAATATTTTTGAAAAGGTCTTTTTAAGGGCTCTTTAACTTTCTACAAATATACAGGGTGTTCTCTTTAAAAAATATTAACATTGATTTTTCAATTTTTTCGGAACACCCTATATAATATTTTCTCATTTTTCTAAAAGATACGTTTAATTTCCTATAATTTGGTATGAAATTCAGGTGCGTAGCTTTAAAAATAAAAAAGTTACGGGGGTGGTCAAAATCTAGGCAATAACCCTGTACTTTTGTGTACGTACATAAGATGTATGTTACATCCTAAAGTTACGTACATAAGACGTACATTGGCTGATTGGGTAAATAATTCAATAATTTATTTCTTTTAAAGTACTTAACTTTTATTGTATTATCTTTAGGCAGAATGGCTTTTCTTAGTATATAAAAGTCAAATTTTCTTAAAATGTTTATTAAACCTTTTTTATTCTGGAGAAAAGCCAAATATTATTTTGTTTAATTTTAAACTCCCAAAAAACAAATAAAATTTAAGATACAGGGTGTAAAAGTTTTTATTTTAGTTAGTTATTTTAAAATAATTTATGTATTATATTATATTTTTTAACAAAATTTAGTATTAAAAGGTTTTTCCGAGTGGAAAATAGAAATATACTAACACTTTTTGTGGAAATGTGTGGAGAAAGGCATCTGTAGTCCTTTGCTTAAGTTCAAAGTTTCATAACTTTTTTTTGCCTCGGTATATTATAACTTTATTAGATAATTTTTATTTACCCATATTTTCTGCACAAAAAAGTATTCGTAATAAATACCGCTATGAGCAACTGTTTTTGGGATAATTTAAATTAAACATTTTATTCCACACAATTAAAGCACAAAATGAATTTGGTTCTTGTATGTTATGCTATGGATAATCAAAAAAAATGTTTTTGAGAACATACACACATTTCTGATAGAAAGCTACAGCTTGATATAATTAACACATATTTTAATGTGCCGATGCACACAAGGTAAATATCCATTTTTGTTTGGGTACATAAGTTTATAAAAGTGAGAAATAAACTTGTATTACCTTTTTCAACATAGGCAATAATTGGAAATTAAATGGCCATTGTTTCTACAGCTAATGGGTTTCGCAGTCATGGCCAACTCGGACAAAAAATTAATTTTGACGATTTTTGACATAAAAAATAAAAATACTCAATAAGGTGTTACATATCATTTTAAAGGGGAAAAACGTTCTTTATAAATGTGCAAAAAACAAAATGGCCGCCATAATAAAAACGAAAGTTGATGACGGTATCTCAAAACCGAAACCTCGAAATTAAAATCTGAATACAGAAATGCGTTGCTCTTAATGTTTTTACAGATTCCAAAATTGTTTGAAACCAAAAACTACGGCACATTTTTTAAAATGCACATTTTTATTTTTTTAAATAACTTAAAAACCAAACAAGATACAGCCGTCATCAAAACGACATAAAATTAACCATACATACAGGGTGACCAGTAACTTAGCCAAACACTTTAAGGGGTGATGCTACAATTTGAAATAAGAAAAAATTTCATGTAAACATATGTCCTCAACGTTTTAGTTTTTGAACTACGGTGTGTTAATTATTTAAAAAAAAACCTTTTTTTTATTTAACACCCCGTAGTTCAAAAACTAAGACGCTTAAGACATATGTTCATATGAGGTTTTTTCGTATTATCCGTTGTAAAATCGCCCCGTAAAGTTAGTAGGCTGAGTTACTCGACACCCTGTATGTATGTAGGTAATTTGATTGAAATTGATAAAAACTTTGATCGATTGGTGGCTAAACGGTTGGGTTTATCGACTTTTAAAAGAAGTACCTTATTTTTTGAGTTTTTGATTGTCTATAAAATGGCGCTTCAGCTTTGCAATATCTGTCACACCCTGTATATGTCTACTGTATGTTAAGAGGGGCGTCAAATAATAATCTATTGGGGGATCTCGCGTGAGGACAAATGTTTCAAAAAATAGTAAAACTTAATGGGTATTAAGGGTAATACCTAATTAATTAATAAAACTTTGGACTCGGACGTGAGCTATTTCTTAATACTCTCTTTTGATAATTTAAAAACTGGTCCGTTTTTAAGCCACGTTGTAAATTTGACATGCAAATAATATTGTATAAATTAATTTTTTTATCAAGCAGGACTTTTAGAAAAAGGCGCCTTTTTTCCTAAAGCTAATTATTGAGAAGTTTTTACTTGGTAAGAACTTTCGAGGACACGCTGTATAAGCCAGAACGGGGTCTAAAACTACAAAAAAAAACAATGTTGGTACAATAAAAATCAATAACTATAGTTTATATACTGTTTACCAACCCAGAAAGTAAAATCATAAACAGAAAACTTGAAAACTCACATCGTCTCAGAAAAACAACAGCAAATATGTTTGTCTGAAAACTAAAAGCTACGGCCAAGGGAAGTTGATTTTAAATAATATGCTGAAAATATGTTACAATTTTGTAACATATTTCGAGAAATGGATAACAGTAAAAATAAAACTTAATAATACTTTGTAGCAATTAATTAAAGTTTTTTATATTTTTAATGAATAAATTAAGGGCTTAATTTGAGGTTTAAAATAGATTTTTGTATTTGAGGAGCCGCTTTTTGTCAAAAAGCATTTTTTTATATTAGGTACTTGCTATTAATTGATAGATTATATATTTTTAAAAGTAAATAAGTTTTTTATGTTTTGTAATTTTCCTTACAATTTAAATCTATCAAAATGTTAAAAGTATACAGAATATATACCGGGTGATGCATCGGCGGGACATAGGAAATCCCATGTAATTTTTAATGGGGTCAATTATTGGCTTCCCTAATTATTATAGAGAAAAATTCTATTGAAGTTTATTGAAGAGCATGCAAATCTACGTCCATGGTAAAAACTTTAGATTTTTCGGTTAACCTGTTTGCTAGTTAGATGCTAATATATTTTTAAAAATTGTTACATTATCGCCTCATATTTATGAACAACAATAAAAATACCAGTTAGCGTGACATAACGTTGTCATTTTAAAATTTAGTGCCTTATTATTATCAAAAAATCGTTGAGCGAAAAGATTAACCATGAGTTATACTACTGAAGAAAAAGTATTGATGATTAAATGGTACTAAGGAAATAGTTACCAAAAGGTGTCTGTTCGCTGCTCAGTATCCGAATAGACCGATACCCGGAAAATCAACAGTCGATAGGACTATCAAGAAATTTGAGACCAAAGGCACAGTGATAAATAACTGCAGATGTGAAGCTAGGGAGTATCGAAGAAAAGAAAATTTATCAATTACACCTTAAGAAGTTTTATTTTATTTTTTGAAAACCGGGTAACAAAATAAGTCTAAAAAGGTCAGCTATTGTCTCAGGGTACCCCCTGAGAGCACATAATAACATTTGAATTTTTCCTTAATGTGTACAAATTTTAGCTGAAAGTCAAAGTGCCTGTTAGTGGCCGTATTTTGATTACTCTGGTAATAATAAGGCCACTAAATCTAAAACAAGTTTAAAACCTTATGCAAGATGTTAACTTTTTATCAGTGGCGTAGCTACTATGGAGCTAGACGGGGCAGTGCCTCGGGGTCACCAAGCTTAGGGGGTCCCCTTGGAGTTGGAAAAGGGCCCTCGGGCTAAGTACAAAAATACTGAAAACAAATGCGAAGGAAAATAAAGGGAATGACCTTTTTTTTGCTCTTCAAATTTTAGGGGCCCCATTTCACTTTTTTGCCCCAGGGCCCCTTCTGCCCTAGCTACACCACTACTTTCTATCTAAAAATTCTTTAAACAATACAGGAACAAAATATGCATTACTTATTTGAACATCCAGGACAGATGAGCTGCTGCTTATCCTTTTAGTTAATTCAATGGATTCCTCCTGCATAAGGGTCAACATGAAAACATCTATAATAATCTATAAAGAATAGATGTTATTTATTTGGGTACACGCCAAAACAAATAACATCTATTTAATGAATCCGACGAACCAATACAGAAGATATCTTCAATTCTAAAAAGTCATTAAATATCCTATCACCACAGACATTTTCTTTTACTTAATATCAGTTTTAACTTGCCAATAATTCAAATGCAAAATAATTCATCCGGTTTCATCTTAACCTCAAAAATGCTGACCTCAAATGTGACAAGCCGACAAGCAAGAAATTTAATCTAAGTATATTGCCTCCTGTCGAAAAACATTGAAACTCGTAAATATACTTTAAATCTTTCTTTAAATTTGTTTTCAACTACCTAGTCAATGGAGAAATATTGACACAGTAACATAGGGCCAGGCACTAATAATACCGGCCTTATTTTCGACATCTGAGCTTGCGCAGATGCATGGTGGGATAAGGGCTCCCTTTTAATAGGGCTAAAGATAGCGCCTGGCTTAATTTATGTCTGTTTTAGGTCGCGCTTATTTTAACTTCGGAACCGCTCGTAAACCGAACGGCTGCCGACCACAAAATCGAAAAGTTTTTAGAAGTAAAATACTTAAAACCTTGCTTTTTCAAATGTAATTCTGTATTTGTGTAAAACAAACCCCTACAACAATCTCTAAAAAATTTTAGATACGTACCTATAGTATTTTGTCCCCCTGTGGCGCAGTAGACAGAGCTTTGATCTTCGGGGACAGAGGTCGCCGGTTCGACTCCCCAGCGGGGGAGATATTTTAGGTAGTAGTTATTTAAAAATAACGACCGTGGTGGCACTACCGCGTTGTCTAAAAGGTGCTGTGAAATGCATAACTACGTGTCTCAGTGCTTGGGCAACGTTGACGGAACAGGGGAAGCATGGGGATAAACATCTAATAACCCGACACCAACGGTACTCTGGGTGTTTAGGGTTCGTGTAAACCGAACGGCTGCCGACCACAAAATCGAAAAGTTTTTAGAAGTAAAATACTTAAAACCTTGCTTTTTCAAATGTAATTCTTTATTGTGTAAAACAAAACCCTACAACACAAAACAATAAAGAAGAACAACTAAATTTTTTCCCTTTTTTTTAGGTTAATGGTACCTACTGTTGACATGATTTGCAATAGAGTTATTCTAAATTGTGGGTATAAGCACTATTTAAATAAGGCCGGTATTAATAATACCCAAGCTTAATAAGGCAACTTGCAATAATTCTTTAATGGCAATTTTACTGAAAAGTTGTAATTAGGGCCCATGGATTGTAGTGAAATGGCCTTATTAAACGCGTGGCCTTAATTGAGGTACCTTATATCAAACTTGTGTCATACAAAACAGATTTTTATTACTTACCATGTATAATAAAATACTAAGAGTCACTAAAAACGACATTGACCAGGAACAGTATAACATAATGAGACAAAGAAAAACACAATGTTGAAATCCAGTTGCAACCATCAATAAAAGCTGACCTTCAAAAATATTTTTAAATAAATTAAATATGTTATGAAGTCCTAAAGCCAAAATTTCAACCTGTTTTACTGTTGTTATAACATTTGTGCTTATACCAATTTTTTTAAATTTAAGTGTTAAAATAAGCAGTTGTAGCCTATTGTATCTATTTTTTATTGCTAGTAACAATATTATCATAATTGTACACATATTTGAGTTATATAAATGCCACATAAGAGGTTTAATAGGTCCCCAGAAATAAGAAAAAATATTGCTTTTTTCTCTTGTTATGTTTTTTGCCATGTAAACCCCAAAGCACAAAAAATAAATTGTTATCACTAAATTTGTAATTTTTAAAAATAAATTGCCGTTGCGAAACATCAGATTTTCAAATTTTGACTCTTGATTGGACATTTTTTCATCTATCAATATGAATTCACTTAAAAGTTTCTGCCAAACAAATCTTTTTTGTAACAATTAAAAATTGCATAAATCGTTGATATGCCCGTGCTTCCAGTTGCTGTTAAACCCAAAATTAAAAAAGCAACATTAAAGTTTTGAAGAAAGTTTAACTGCTCAAAAAGTAGGACACCGCCGAAATTACCATAAAAGTTTCAAAAACCAAAAGTTTAAGTTTATATCTTTTTTCTCTAATTAACATATTATTTTGAAAGTCATAATAGGGAAAAATGCTAAAATTTTGTGCAAAGTGTGCAACTGAATAAAAGAAGAATATTTTGTTTTGGTGCGACATTTTGCTGTGTCTACAAGCTGAGTATTTTTTTTGTCGGAACTACTTTTTTAATAAAACGTATATAATTATTATATACTATATTATATACATTAATTTTACCTTTATATTAGGTAAACATTTTTTTCAGGGCCTTAATTACTTAAGTAGACAATTTCATAATTAGTTCGATTTATTACGTATGGAATATTATAAAAAGTAAATTAAAAAATGAGTTTGCCTGGAAACACGTTTTTATTGCATTACCAAAAATAAATTACACTAAAATAATTACATTTTTAAATACAGTTTTGTATTGTTAATTATGTTTAAAATTTAAATATTAGTTAATTTTTTTAGTTTAATTTTTAAGTTAATTGTATTTTGACATCGATGGCAGACTTGCTATACCAAAACGTCGTTTTTTAATCAATTTTTTTTTGGGTTTTTACAGCGCGGTTGGACAACATGGTTGCGCTCCCCGTATGTTCGCCAATCGGTGTTTGGCGCCAACGCGAGCGCAACACGTTGACGGCGGTTCGCCGGTTTTCAGTTTGATTTGAAATCTTTGTTGGGCTTGTTGTTGCGCTCGCTGTTTGCTGTCCTGTGTATGGTAGCTAACAACAAATAAATGCAGGATGGCTCAAAAAAACATAATGAAGTTGAATTTATAACAGAGTTTATTAATATTTATAAAGAACATAATGCATTGTGGAAAATAAAGTCTCCTGAGTATTCCAATCGATTTCTAAAAGAAAAGGGTTATTCCGCATTAATTGAAGTGTACCAACGATTTGGTATCGAAAATGCGACTAAGGACGTTGTAAAGAAAAAAATATCATCCCTACGTTCTTCCTTCCGAAGAGAGTTGAAAAAATAAAACATGTTAAATCCGGAATGGGCGGTGATGAAGCTGAACAAAATGAACCAACTTTATGGTATTACAACTTACTTCTCTTCACAGCAGATCAGGAGGAAACCAGGAAAAACATTTCGAATGATATAAGCGATGAAGATGCAGACTTGACGGAGGTAACTATTGATTAATTATATTTCTACAACATTTTATTTTGCCAAGGTACAATACCAATTGTATTAAAATAATTCATATAATTAACCTTTCCTCGACTGATACAGCCTGACGAAGTTTTGTATCTCGCTTTGTTATGAATGGTCTTACCATTTCCAGCAACTTGATGAAAGTGTTTTCATCCATTCTCAGGAAATTACGGTAGTCATCAGGGCTTGATGTTCTTAGTTCTCTTAATAAATTCAAATCTGAACATTGGTCTCTGTTTTTTAACCATTCTTTCACCCAAACTTTTTTTCTTTTCACAGTATTACCATCATTTTCCATAATTGAAACGACAGCTAGTAATTGCTTTTTTGTTAGTGGCATAATTCGCAAAAGAACTTTATTCAATAAAAAATCGATGATAATACGAAACTTTTTATTTCACTGTGTATACGAACGATGACAGATAACCACAACTTCGTTGGCCAGCGTGGATCGCCAGTGAGTCGCCATAACCGCCAACGTCAGGCCAACCTCGTTGTCCAACCGCGCTCGCTAGTACCACCCACTGCTTGAGATTCGAATTCTTCACTCATCCACCCCAGCAAACACTATTTGCCGGCAATATACATTTTTCATATTGGCATTGATGGTAAAGCATTGGCAATTGGTGGCAATATTATGCCAACATCTAATACGCATTAAAAAGTTAACCCTAAATAAACACTCAATTGCCAATAAATTTTACATGCAGGCGAATTGCCTGGCAACCATACAAAAATGGCGGCATACCAATCCTGATTAAATAAAGCATGCCTTTTTGTTGCAGGCAAATAAATATTGGATTTTTCAAGGCATACCTTCAACGCATATTTATACTTTTCAAACCATATTATTAACATTGGTATTTAACTAACATTCGAGCATTTTTTTGATCTGTTTTATGTTTTTTACATAAATTAAAGGAAATGGCCTTTTCCTAACATTTTATTGATACAAATCATGCAAATAAAAATTAAGTCAAACAAAATGTTTATTATGTATTTTTGAGAGAATAAAAATAAAATGATGGTAAAATTAGCTAGGTTAATTTCGACCGAAGGTGATAAATTCAAATTTCCCGCTTAGCCGAAATACAAGATTTGACAATTTGACAGATGAGGCAACCTTGCTTTTGTTTGGCCGCATTGTGCAATTGTTTTCTACGTGGTTTTCTAGCTTTTTAGTTTCTTTTTTAAGAAAAGAGTTTTTAGTAGACATAATTAAGTGTATTCATTACCTAATTACCCATATAACATTTTTGCCGGCGTTGTACATTTAATTTACTGGCATTGCCAACACTCTTTAATGGCAAGGCATTGGCAAAAAAGTATCAAAAAGACGCGAAAGTGGGCAATTGGCCGTTATGAGTCCACGTGTTGCAAATAATGTGATGGCATTCGTCATTAATAAGTTATTGGCAAAAAATGCGTTTAAGATGATGGCATCCATCATTAATAAGTTATTGGCAAAAAGATAACAAAAGACACGAAAGTGGGCAAATGCAGATACTCCCAAGCAGCAAGCTGACGTCTTATTGACGAAAATTGTCACATATATTTTTTTTAAAGCTAAAATGATGCGATATTTTATTTGAAAATTAAAATAGGAAAAAACTCCTTACTGCATGCAATTTCCTTGCAATGCAGAGTACCATCTCTCGGAACACTGTCCAACTTGGAGATGCAGATTTTTACACTAGCCGAAGATATTTCTTTCAAAGCTAAGTGAGATCACCTACCGCAGACCGCTCTCGAATTATTTTTGTCTAATGGGTACGGTTTAGACGATAAAAAGCGAAGATATTGCAGAAACGTAGTAGTTTATTGTCCATTACGCTATCTATCGGTATGTCAAAAAAACTATTAAATATATATAATATTTTTATTAACACGTCTTTAAAACTTTTAATAAGGTTTTAAACAAAATGTTTACAGCTCCTAACAGTCTACTTGAATATCTTGCCTTCTCGACTAGCCATCACCAATTAATCACACAACACACACTTATTAGGTAATGAATACATTTAATTATGTCTATTAAAAACTCTCTTCTTTAAAAAGAAACTAAAAAGCTAGAAAACCACGTAGAAAACAAATGCACAAAGCGGTCACCTTCGGTCAGAAATTAACGTAGCTAATTTTACCATCATTTTATTTTTATTCGCTCCAAAATACATAATAAACATTTTGTTTGACCTAATTTTTATTTGCATGATTTTTAACAATAGAATGTTATGAAAAGGCCATTTCCTTTAAATTATATAAAAAAACATAAAATAATGTTGTTTAGCTGCCATTATAAATAAAACAGCTCAAAAAATTGTTTTAATGTTAGTTAAATACCAATGTTAATAATATGGTTTAAAAAGTATGAATATGCGTTGAAGGTTTGCCTTCAAAAATCCAATATTGATTTGCCTGCAACAAAAACGCGTGCTTTATTTAATCAGGATTGGTATGCCGCCATTTTTGTATGCTTGCCGGCAATTCGCCTGCATGTAAAATTCATTGACAATTAAGTGTTTATTTAGTGTTGACTTTTTAATGAGTATAAGATGTTGGCATAATATTGCCACCAATTGCTAATGCTTTACCATCAATGCCAATATGAAAAATGTACATCGCCGGCAAATAGTGTTTGCTGGGTACCATTTTTAACCGAAATCGACTGCTTATATATTTTTTAAATGAGTATTTATCAAGTTATAATCATTTAAACAATTAAAACGGAGCAACTGGGCCACTTCCACATGTAAATAATAATGTGTGAAAAATTTTACAAGATATATTTTTATGTAATCTTCAAACTTTTATAACAATACGCGCATTTAGTTCTGACGTCACGACGCAGGCAAGGAATTCAAACAATAGATTTTTATTATGGGAATTCGTAATAAGAGTTAAAATAACGCGATTTATGTGAGTTTTGTGTGTAATTTAAAGTGTTTGTGACTAGTGTCGGCTATTTGTGACACTGTGACTCTAAATTTTGTGATTATTTGTGATATTCATTCACTCAACCTAACTATGTGAACAAAAATATAATTTTTACGAACTTCAATCGATCATATTAATGCTGAAAGGTTCCTCCTAATCCATTTTGATAAAACTAATATAAAAAATCTTAAATAGTGCCACTAATGTAACAAAAATTAAAAATAAAGTATATATTCCATAGAAACCTTTGTTTGTTTTATGGTGAGGCGAGGGGAAGAGGGGTTTGTTTGGATTTCATTCAAAGCCTTAAAAATATACCTTTAGAGTCAGCCCTTTATGGCAGTGTGAAAAAGCGCATGAGAAAGAAATATGACAAGAGTATAATCTATCGCTTTTGGTACTGCTGACCACTATGATTATGCAGAGCTAAAGTTTATTGCTTTTTAAGCATGCGATTGTTTTCACAAGTAAGCGGCAAGAGTGCCTCTAATAGGTATGTTCTTGAGGGTAGAAAAACGTCAACGTTGTGTGACGTCACACTAAATGCGCATATTGGAAAATAAGCGATTTGACAAGGTTGTATTCCCCAATATTTTTAAATTTCTTAACTGCCCTTTTTGTTCATACCTGTCATAGGCTCCACTGTGCTGTAACCACAAATATGACACTTAATATCTAAGTTTTTAAATTTTACACTGACTAAATATATACCTATACCAATTTCTATTTTTGACAATAAAAGAAATATATATTTTAAAAAGATATAATTATTATTTTTCAAAGTGGAATAGTAGGGTATTCCACAATAATTCGTTAATTTATGACTGCAATAAAATTAACTTGCTACTGTTATTCGTAAATATTTATAAACTTTGGGTATCTGCAGGTAGATTTTGATTTAAAATTTCCTTTATTTATTATTGCTTCTACATTTTTGGTATAATAGATAGGTTAAAGGCAAAATTAAAGCATCCGCAAACAAAGGATAAAGAATTACTAATAGCTATTTAATAAAATGATCAAAATAAAAATAGTTAAAAACCTATTATTTTATATTTGTTGTGCTATTGAAAATAGTTAATTCAAACTATTGGATATTAGCAGGTAATCAGCTCCCAGCATCTTCTGTAACTCGATAGAGAAGAAATTTCCGTTCTATGCAATGTAAATCATATGACAATTTAAGGAAATTTCTTTTCTATCGAGTTACGGAGACAGAGACTTGCATACTTTAAAAAGTGCATGACAAACTTTTTTATGGCTGGATTTAGGACCGGGTTACCATTTAAATTTTATTGCGGTCAAGAAATCAACAAATTATTTTGGATTTCATTATACAATCGTCCACAATTCTGCAATAAGTATTAATAGCTAGGAAATTGTTATTTAGTATTTCAGCCATCAAATTTTTTAAAATTAAGTAATTAAAAAGTTTATTATTTTTAGGCCCGACCAGAGGGCGTTGAAAACGATACAAATTACCGAGGCCCGGAACCAAAGGGGAGCCTGCAGGGGATAAACAAATAACAGAAAAAAAACATTGTTTGGTAGTTTGGTACGTAAGGTCTTTTTTTTTTTTTTGGTCGTCAACCTTTTTTCTGTGAAATATTTGTGTGTACTAGGGTATCCGGATTTTGTTGCAATTGCAAGGTATTTTGGTTATTATTAGAGGTGGAGACTTGCAGGTTTCGCGAAGTGTTGCTACCTTTTAATGAAACGAAAGATGACACTAAAATATTTTTCATGGCCCTCTCCGTTTCTGACATACAAGGCCAAATTTCTTTTTTTTTCCAATTTTGGGATTCCCTCGTATTTCAGTTATCTTGTTATTTACAACAAAGGTAAATACCGATATTACTAAGATATTTTTACGTAAAAGAACACAGATCCTTTACATTAAAAAAACACAGAATTTCATAAATCAAAAAATCTGCCAACACGCATTTGATAACAATCTATAGAATAAACTTCGGGATGTTTCAAGCATTTTAGCAACGGAAACTTGTTCTAAAAAGAAACGCAAAAATCAAAGAAAGTGCGTATATATTATTAAATAATATGTATAATTGTGTAGCATCAATTTCAGTTAATTCAAATAACACTTGGTTGCCTTTGCTTGATACTGGAAGTATCTTCCAGGAAGACTAAAAAGTAGGTTCAACTATTCACGCTGTTTTGTAACATAAACAATAAGTACACCAGCAAACCGTGCTTACCTATGTCGCTATGAACGCTAGTGGCCAGGCCAGGCCAGGTTTCTGGACTCATTTAATGCCAAAGATTTCAGAATATCCTAAAAAAAGAAGATACAAATTTTTAAATTTTAAAACCTTAATAATAGTAAATTTTTATTTTTATTATTTTTATTCCATTTATCTTGACAACGGTGGCAGATTTGCCACCGAAACGTCGATTTTTAATTATCTTTTTACTTGTTTAATTTTTTTTTGGTTTTTAGTACTTTTAATTTTATTTTTGGCGTGTACCCAAATAAATTGGTAATAAGTGCCTTAATTCTAGGGAGTATCAATATTGTGTTTTCACGACCGTTAAAAAATGCCGTTTTTTTTTAATCGTTAACTTGAAGTTAAGGTACTCCATTCTAGTACACTATATAAAGTGGTAAAAAAAGTAACCTTTTTACCACTATGAAGCTTTTTCCACATTTTAAATTAGTGTTTTGTTTCAATGCCTACTACAATAAACTTAAATATCAATTTATGCAATGTAACAGTAAACGCGACATCAACTGAACCAAACGGTCACGTTACCTTTAATTTCGTCATTATTTCTTTATTTCATGTGTCACTAGTTTTAAAATCTGACAGTTTGCAAATAAATTTAAAAGGAAAACAATTGAAGATTAATAGTATTAATGAATTTGGATGACTAAGAAATTGAAAAGAAATAATTTATACTGTTTTAGTGCTATTTCTATAAAAAGTAAAGTACATAAGATTTTTTAAAATTAAATAATAAATGCATAGTTATAAAGAAAATACTTGTCTCTTAAAAAATAGGGAGGCTATAATTTTTTGTTGCAACATAATAAATGTGCTGCAAAAAATTAAAATAAATAAGTTTAGATAAATAAAACATGTATAAAATGGTATTTAAGGAAATCTTTATACGGTCGTGGAAAAATATACGTAGTATGTAACACATGCATAAAAGTTTCTTTTTTACTCACTGGATTGCCTGCACTCGCCTAACGGCTCGTGCTCGTCAAACTTCCCATTCGTAAAAAGAAATTATTACTTTATGCGCTTCTTACATAAACTACTATTTATGTGTTCTTAAAAAATATGATAATAAAAATAGGTATTTTTGTACATGTTGATTATTTAAAGCTAATGTTTTTACAGGTAAAAACAATCTGAACCAACAGTTTGTCCAAAAAAGGTCTGGAACAGCTCAAATATCTAGAGAAGCAAACTAGACGAAATTCGAAAACCATATTCTAAATTCAGTGTTGATACCGGCGATGTTACCTAGATATTTAGTTTTGCAGAAATCAATTCAAAGTTTTTTAATTTAAATAAGATACCTATTTTTAAAATTTTATTATTGAATTATCTAACCTACTAACCAACCTGTTTGCGCGCTCCTTAGACGCCCAAAAATCGACAAGCTCTGAATCAGCGGTAAATAATTCGCCGAGCCCTTGAAACGACGCGAATTCCGTCCACGTTCCCGCCCGCGCTATTGGCGCTTCCGGTCGCGGCTTAAGCAGCAAAACGGCATCGTCAGTAGATTGTTAGATCACAAGCCATTACTTACGTTGGCCAATTTTTATAAAAATCCAAAATCCCGTTTTCCGTAGACGTCCAAGGTACCATCAGGGCTAGGAACGGCGTACGTGGCATCTCGGCGCCGTAGTGCAAAATATTATTTGTCGCCCCTGCAACGGGAAACTGTTTTGCAGATTGAAAAATTTGTGAGGAGCAAAAAAGGGGCATCACTTTTCAATTTCCCTCTTTTCTATTATTTCAATTTATTCGTCACTAAAATTCTTCAATATTTTCCGGCCTTTTATTTCACATTTTTCCTCCCCTGCAGCGTTGCGCCGTGGTGCCTTGCACCACTTACACCACCCGGTATACACGGCCCTGGATATGGTGTTTTGAATGTAAAATTTGTTTTTCTCAATTTGTATTAAAGTAAGGTGAAATACTTACATTACTACAGTTGTAATGTCATTAAAAGTTTATTGCTCTTAGGAAGCTACTACACAGTCAAAAATCTAACTTGAAATAAAACACCATATCAGGTTTTAGGGACTTTGCCATTCATGAAAATGGCTTTTATTTTTTTAAAGAAAACCGTTTGTCGTACGAAAAAATATCATGAGACCAAATTAACCCCAAAGTAAATGAGTATTTCAAATATAATATCAATTTAAAGAAAAAGCAGTGGCGTACGATTTTATTTATTCAAAAAATTCAGTACATATCTTGTTCCAACGCCACTGGTATTTTTTTTAAACTTTTACAGCAAAAAATAATGTTATGGTCAAAAAAGTGTACCAAATTTTGTGGAAATATCTGAAGTCAGGGCCGTTCCTAGGCTTACTTGCGCTATGCGGGTACCAAAAATTATTGGCCGCCCCTCACACAATGCGTTTTGATAACTTAAGCGATTTAAATTTTTAAAGAGCACAAAAAAAGGTTCCTATACTTTCAAAATACACTGCTGTCTCTTTCATTGGCCATTGCTTATTTCCTTCGTAATCACTTAGTTTTGATGAGCAGAAAATGGTTCTCACATTAAATTTTTTTCAAACATTTAATTTCCAACATGATCGCTCTTCTATGTCAAACCTTTCCCCAAAATTTTCCGCCCTCGTAGCATTGCGCCTTGGTGCCTTGGACTACTTGTACCCGGTAGGCTCTGGGCGCTCATCGGCCAAGATACTCTGTATACTCTAGGTCATACGCAGTTTGCACCGATTGTTAGATCAGACGAATCAGACATCTTTTCAAGCTAACACTTAAAGAGAAAAATGGATTTCCATACTATTGTATAGGCAAAACAGCTGGAATCCAACCATAAAATGTAAAAATAGGTATATCTTATTTAACCGTCAAAAAATCGGCTGTCTGCAAAGTCGGTTTACTGGACGATCGTTGAATGTGACAATCGCTGAAAGAATCATTACCTTTATCGTATCATATCGTTGCTATAAACAATTGACACCACATTCACTTTTTACTGCACGCTCACTCAAGTGGAAGAGAAACAGCTGTCGAACGCTTAATGGACCGGCCCCGACGTATTGCTGCAGTGAATTTATTTGCGGCCAACGAAAGAGAGAGAGGTCCTAGAGAGAGATAGAGCTAATTACGGCAAGAAAGCCCGACAAGTAATGGAATTTAAATGGGAATATGGGGTTTAAAGTATATTTTCAGAACATTGTGCTTATTTGTTAAACTTTTTCGACTTTTATAAATAGATTAATGAACTTTTAGTACATTATATACATATTTTTTAACTATATAATTCTTGTAAAGTTATTTTTGTTACTATTCTTGGGTGTTTTTTATTAGATACCGCTTACTTCAATCTTTAATTAAAATATTTTTCTTTATATATTAAAAAACATTCGTTTAATCCTTTGTCTAATGTAGTTTTTATGATTTAAACGTATATTTTGTGTTAAAGTAGCTATAAAAAATAAAGAATTAAACACAAATTTTTAGAGTTTTTTGAAAAAGTTTTTTTTTTAGTATATGCGGTTTTTTATTGAACTTATAACACCAGTAAATAATAAATAATAAATTTTATCTACTTAAACATAACAATGAAAATATTATCTAAACAATGTGCCTTTTTGTGGTGCCTACCTGTGGAATTTCGTAGTGTCGCCTTTTTTCCACCTTGCAGTGCAATTTATAGCTGCACATGAGTAAACCATATTGAACAACAACTATAGTCAAAAATTTTGATCACAAATAACTTTAGAACACAAGAAATCACTTTTAAATTCAACTGCTTTCTAACGGTAAACGAATATAAATGCACGTTTTTGCCGTAATTAGCTCCGTCTCTCTCGCACTGCTCTGGCGTCAATAAGCGATCGCGAGGGCCGGTCCATTATGTTATGTCATTG